>JADDOH010007855.1:0-39593 GCA_016648135.1 Agrypnia vestita | reverse complement strand
AGTATCATGAGACATGCTGGAAAAATGGAAATAACGTAAATAAATAAATAATAATACAAATGATAGTTTTACATTTCTTATCAAAATAGCGTCTTCCATATGGATCCACAAAAGAAGTGGCAAACTGAAATAAAAGTTTAAAAAAAAAATAGGAATACAAAGAGAAAACAATAAAAACGTAATTTGCTAAAAGTATAAATAAAATCACAAAACTAAATTAAGAAACTAAAAAATATGATAGAATAAATAAAATGAGTAAAATTACCGTAGTAAGGAATAAACTAAATCTATAAAATATGCAACAATAAACATGTAAATGTACCTGAGTAAATTCTTTATTTACTTAAATATTGTGCTTCTTTTCCATGCTTTGCCATATGTCATTTTATGACACTTGTAAGTATAAAGTGACATAATCCATGAACGCCGGAAAATTCCGTAAGTTGAGTAGGAATTCTACCCTTCGTCAACACATTGGATATTCTCAATATATTAATGTATTATTGGTAAAAATAAATAACTTAATGTATGAAAACCTTTCCAAACGGGCGTCAATTTTCATTTAGAAAAATTCGTTTGAATAAAAGTTCACCCGCTTCAGAAATATTCGCTCGCTACCAGTCATTGTTTTCAAAATAATTAAACCAACTTTAGCGAGATTCCCTTTGAATAAACCCTAATATCTGCCTCCCAGGCCATCAATCAATCCTGGAATCCATTATTCAAAGTGCCAAAGCATAATTATGTCTCAAAATATTCATCATTCACAAAAAAAGTAACAATTCACTTAGGAAATGTTAAACAATGAGATTCAAAAAGTCAGTTGGTTAATACCAAATAATTTACGCGTCATCTACTTAAAAATACGAATCTTTAGAATGTTCTGGAATTTTACTTTAAAATTAACTAATCTTAATCTCCTAACCTTGGAAGATCGAAAAATTAACAGATTTAATATTCCTTTTTAAAATATTACACTCAAATTTCGACTGTTGCAAACTCCTGAATAGTATTAATTTTAAAGTACCTAACCGTAGGACCCGCCAAAACATGCTGTTTTATTGTGACAATTTGGACACAGACTATCGTTCAAATTCTAGCATACCTCGGATGCACAAACTGGGCAATGAACTACCTACATATGGCGACATTTTAAATCTATCTCTCTCAAAATTTAAAAAATCATTATATGATCATTTCTTTTCAAAATATTAAATTTTTATATAATGTCTTAAATTTTTTATATATACCTGGCTATTCAAATTTAATATTGCTATATTATCGGTGAGTAAAAATTTCTGAGATCATTACTTTACACTTTTTTGCATATATACTTTTTTTACATATATGTCTAACCTCATTATGTTTAAACTATGTATATATACTTTTTTACATTTATACCCTTTATTTTTCTTTTACATTTAATCGTTTGTTATATTTTAATTATGTATAAACCTGTTGTAAAAGGCTGTTAAGCCGTGTAATTAATAATAAATAAAATAAATAAAAAATAAAATAAATAAATAAAATTATACTTCTTTTGACATTTTTAGGTTAAAATTTTTACTGTTACAGATGTTGCGTAAGCGCAGCGTGCGTAGCATGCGTAGCGGGGAGGCGAATCACAGAGGATCTGGTCTTGGGACCCAGCAGATGAATCTGTAGTAATTACAGAAACTAAGGACATTATTTTTCATAATTTAACTGTAATTTCGGATATTTTATACGCACCGTATGTATTACCGACAAGCGAATCTCGACGTTTCGTTGGATACTTATCCAACGTCATCGGGAGGACGACCTTTACCCGCGGAAGTGGAGGTCGGACTGATTAGGTGCTGCTTTCTAGGGCGTAAATTGTATGCACTTTGTTGTGGAGTGTTCTCTTCTTCTACAATAGAGGTCGCCAGTGTGCAATATGTACTAGTTCGTCGGCGATTTTACTGCGACTTCTTTCAAGGGTTGAATCAGTGTCGTTAGAACAGGGCGCCATATACTTGATACTTTGTAACTGTCATCTCTATTGAAATTGGGATGTTTGTATATTTCAATGGACTCCCTCACTAATCTGGGTATAAGGTACGGTTCTGTTGATAAGATTTTTGCCTTGTCAAATCTGATGAAGTGACAGAGATTCCCTTTGGATTCCCTTCTACATAGGACAAACCAAACGCAATATCGCTACACGATTGAAGGAACACATTGGAGCAATTAAAAACAACAACTCCAATACATCAAATATTTTAAAAAATACAGATAATAGAACATATTGTCGCTATATATGTAATTAAGCCTACGTGACGTTTTAGTACATTCTGAGATAAACGAATGAAACTGTTTTAAAAAATAATTGCACAGACTAGATTTATAAAAAATATTTTAAATAATTACTAGGCAGACTTGCCAGATGAACGGCGATGTTTGTTTTAGTATATCTCCATTACTTATATGAAAAATTGACAAATTGATTCGTTCATCTCAGAATGTACTAAACGGCACATAGGCTTTATTATATATACAGCGACGATATGTGGGGTATAAACGCGAAGGAAGCAATATCCAAACAAATTTAATGCAGTCATCGAGGATTAGTAAATTTTAATGTACTTAATTCAAGTGTTTATAGTAAACATAGCCTATACATTTATAGAATACGTGAATTTGGAATAGAAATCTAGAATTCAGTACATTTTAAATTATTTATCCTCGGTGATAGCATTCAATACATTTTTAAATTTTTTTTTGTATATTGCTGCCTTTTATCAAATACCCCAAAATTGTTAGTCATATTATTCAGTTATAAATATATCGAGGATAGAAAACCAAAAGGGCGTTAGTAATTATTTCAAACCTTAAAAGAGAGCAAAACAATGTTTTGTCAATTTGATTAAGTCAATATTTCTATTATTGACAAAATCAGATTGACAGAACTTTATTTTCTTATCCTCTAAATTTGAAAATAATCGCTAACACCCTTTTGGATTCTACCCTCGATATCATAATATTTTATGAGATAAATATTACATTTCGATTTTTTTTTCAAAATGTATGTTTTAAAAAGCCTTGCATCAATATATTCACTGCACGCGCCTACAATATATAAATATCACAAGGACAATATACCATATATGTTGAAAGAGATCATTCTTGCCTAGTTTTTTTTTAAATAATGGCAAATGATATCTTAAACAGCTATCTGATTAATAAAAAAAGTAACCCATAAAAACCATGTTTCTACAATACTCCCTTTCTCATTTTCGGGTTTCGTGTCTACCATATGCGTCGGAATCTCCATACAACTTGTATGAAAAAAACATTAAAAATTCAAAAAATCCAAAATTATACTATAATTATTATTATTTTTTATTACAATGCTCCCTTTCTAATATTCGGGTTTCGTGTCTACCATATGCGTCGGAATCTCCATACAACTTGTATGAAAAAGCCATTAAAAATTTAAAAAATTCAAAAATTATACTATAATTATTATTAATTTTTAACGAAAATTTGATAGATCTCCTTGATTGTCGCCAAGAGTCTGCTTGCAAAGTTTCAGCTCGATTGGATCACGGGAAAAGGGTTAAAAATCGATACAAAGTTTTTTCGTCAAGCAAGCAGACGCCACGAGTTAAAAAAAAGGAAGTAAAAACGTTATCTGATTAATAAGCTGCATAAAATGGTAAAATAGTATAATTTTGAATTGATATTCACGCAAATCGAATTCGCGCTAAACGGGGTTTTTCTGTATATCATGTGGCCATACGTTTATATGACTGTATCACTTACGTTACAGATAATCCGATGAAAGAAACTAATAAAACACCAAATTTACCAGTTAGGAATCGACTCACCTAGTTTTCGGTCGTGGCCCTACTAAGAAGACACCATTATGAAGATATCAGTAAATTTAAAGGCGTTTCTAGCATGAGAAGATACGCCTTGAATTTAAAGGTAGAGCCATTGAATTTATACATCCGTAGTCTGATTCTGTATTCGAATTCGAGGAATTCGAATACAGAACCCCAACTGCTGCCTTAAGTGGCTGTTTACGCAAATAAATTGTATCCTATGCCTGATTTTGCAAATATTCGTATTTTTTGTTATCGTCGACCTTTCGGTGAAATATATACAGATGCTTCTGTATATAAAGTAGAAAAATGTGTAGATAAATTATTTTGAGACATCTGCGTATGTGCATGGGAATAATTTTTAATTTTTTTTACAAACAGGCTGTCAACAGGACATAATTAACCCTGATCGATGGTTCTAGAGCGAAATTAGAGTACAAAATATAAATATTTTAGGAACGTTTTGAAAGTGGGATGATTCCACTATACATCTTTTTATGATAAGGTAGTAAAGGCAACAGAAATAGAGGGCGTCCGCGAAAGACCTGGCACGATCAGATACAACAAGTGTTTGAGGATGGCCCCGTTAAAAGCCGCAACAGCCGTAGAACTTGTATGAGAAGATGTATGAATGTGGCCGAAGCAAAAGTGGTGTGCCAGGATAGACGAGTGTGGCGTTCAATCCTCTCTGCCTACCCTTGCGGGGAAACGGCGTAATGGTTAGTTAGTTTGTAGTATGATGTCATTATGATAAAATAAATTAAAAATAGTAATCCGAACAAATGAAAGATTATGATATAATTTCTAGATTAAAGAGTTTTATGATGGGTGCGCGGTTTCCAAGGTCAACACCGTGTTGAGCATGTATTACACGCTCAAGCGATCGTCCACCAAGCTTATCAATATTTCTCAATTGAACTGAGCCTGTGTCATAAAGAGTACATCAAGTGGATTATATTTTGTTATGGTGATTCAGATTAATCATCAAAAGAACCAAACGGACAGACGATAATGAATATAAAAAAATAAAAAAACGAGCTAGCCTTACAGTAGTCGCATATGACATGTATCATTTTACGTCTCACAATTAAAAATATCAATTGAGCAGCAACAGAAATTAACATCAAAATTTAAAAAAGGTAATACATATATATTTATTAATTAGTTAATACAAGCAAAGAAAATGTATATGCATTTATTTATTATTGAATTTTGCCGCACTAGGTATACACATTTTGTTTAGAACTGTGTTTGGTTAATTAAATGTTTTATTTGTTTTCTTAGATGGCGGTAGTGTGCTGACACACATATTATATGAAAACTTTGAATGGATTTTTAAAAATAATCACATTAATTACATAAAATTTGAGAATGTAAATCATTAAAGATAGTTATTATTTACATTAATGTAAAAAAATTAAGTATTTATTGGACGCTTTAGAAGACACAGACCAATTTTTTTATGAAAGTTACAACATCTACACGCTTCACACCAGTCGCGTGGCATATATACAAAATCAGAAGGGTTGGCTGTTGGGAGTGTGCATCTTCGCTGTGATGTGATGGCACTTGTTGGACATTGATCTGTTTATAAACGATGATTTTTTTCATCGCGCGCGCTCATTGGTTAAATAAAATTTCGCGTGCTTCCTTGGCATCTTATTTCTCATTACGCATTCCCATCCATTTTCACGAAATAACTGCCGCAGATTGCAGGAAAGCGAGAGAAAAGACGTTACACATCAAAAACATAAAAATAAAGTATGGTGCATACACGTTTCGATTCGATAGTCAAGGCCACAATCGGACGTGGGGCATAATTTCCAGCCATCGAGGGGTCTACAAACAGAGCCGTCAAAACAGTGTCGAACGTGGCCCGGAACCTTTTTAAATCTCTTTAAATATCTGAAACCGATAAAGCAATCAAGTAAGGCTTAACGGGGTTAAATTTGTAGCAGGACCTGACCGGCGATTGATCGGCCGGAACCTTTTTTTTAAATTTACCGCGGCTTTAAAAGGACTTCGAACAAAATTGGAAAAGTTTTATTTATACTTAACGCAATTTATTTTCGGCTTAAATAGGATTACTTTGTTGGCGCAAGCGTCTCTTTTGATTAGATAATCTGGGGACCTGTGAAAATTTTGGAAAAGGTTTTTAATTCACGGATAATATTTTATTCGTTGTAAGGGTAAGATCGAAATACCTACCTAATATTTTATGTCTTAAGTATTGTAGTTGTTATGAAGTGTAAATTTGTTAAAAGACATGTAAACTATTACTTATTTATATTAATAAAAGGAAAACACTTCATATCATGGTGTTTTGTATACTGAATTACGTTTAAAACAAACAAACCAAATTTGCAAAAAGGATTTGGTTATTTATTTGGATATTTATAATTGTTCCTGATTTCTAAAATTTCCAATTTGGTGATGGTGATGATATAATAAACAAATGCAGTTTTTATAATTACATAGAGGTACATTGAGATTTGTTCAAGTGCAAAAATCGTTCATTAGCGGGAATTCGAATATTGGCAAGATGCTGGAGATTGGTTGGCAGATGAAGGGTGAAACAGAAACGAAGATCGCAGCATGAATGTAGACCACAAATAAGACGAAAATCCTACCTTTGAGATGCTGGATGCTGGTGTAAGGGACGGAAATGCCTCTTTCTTTAATATTCCTGGTCTAACTGCAGACACAAAGTCCGTCGTTTGCCGAATTTATCACTACACAATCTACGGCTACGGTTTATTTCAAATATAAAATGTTTTATGCGCGTTTACAAGATGATATTTCTTTTTTAATAGATGCGGTACAAATGGGGATTCTTCACGCGTAGATACAATAGTTGCGGTAATTAATATGTGGCTTCTTTACTCGAAGACAATTTAGAAGTAAGTGATGCGGTATAATAGACGCGGTAGGAATAAATATAATTGTAGGGGTCGCGATATACAGGACAGCAGATGTCGCTAGGCATATTAAAATGAAGGTAGGCGGAGTGGGATTTAAATCAGGTATAAAAAAGGATTAATGAGGAGAACAAGGATTGGTGGATCTCCATCTTACTGAAGTCCAATCCAGCCAAGACCATCGCCTCTATCCCTCCAGAATTAATACTGGCCACACCATAATTGATAGAATCAATTCAGACATGTCTAGGACGTCACTGCTTGTCATTTATTGCTTCATTGTCGCTCAGAGTTCTACTAAATGACAAGTTAGTCAACTTTAGAAAGTTCATAAAACGAAAAATTAATTAATTTTAATGATTATTGCCTTAATTTTGTGTTTGGACGTAACAATTAATACAAAAAGACTGTCAAACTTTGAATAAACTACAATCATAAATTTTAACGGTGGTAAAGATGGATGCACGCCAATTTCTTCACATATTTTATTTTATGGTATAGCAATTGAGCAGATGGACGCTATAGACAACGAGACAACGGTATAGAAACTAGTCAAAGTTGTAATTATTCAAAGTGTTTCAATTTATTTTAGAAGTTTTTTTATTAAATGAGCGTTAATAAGTAGTTAGAAGTTAATAAAATATAATGTAACAAAGTGTTAGTTAAATTAGTGTAAATCACTACCAGATTTTAGGCCTACCGATTTCGAGACATACTCGTCTCTTCGTCAGGACCAACACTACACTACTATGTTCACAATACTATACACCACAACCATAGTACTGTTAATTTTTCACCAATATTTATCACATGCATGTTAATCTTGTCAAAGACTGTCAAGCATGCACTACTTTGCCTACAGAGCGAACAGGAATCTACGTAGAATCCCTCTTACATTCCTGATCGTTCTATAAGCAAGTTAGTACATGCTATTCTTTGACAAGATTAACATGCATGTGATAAATATTGTTGAAAAATTAACAGTTCTATGGTTGTGTTGTATAGTATTGTGAACATAGTCTTGTAGTGTTGGTCCTGACGAAGAAGCGGGTACATCTCGAAACCGGCAGACCTAAAATCTGGTAGTGGTTTATACTAATTTAACTAACACTATCTTACAATGTCTAACCATAAAATTAATAATATAAAATATAATTTTTGTTATATTCTATCCCTTTTCAGTGTCTTTGTCATAAAAAATAATCTATTTTTTACCGGTACCTGCCTTGGTTGGCTCTGATTTTTTATCATCCACGCTCGCTTTGATCAGATTGACAATCATCCCTTAAGGAATTCGCTTCGGTAACAAATCCTAACAGAGAAAGCGATTCGTCTCATTTTTTACTCCCCTGTCACTTTCAATTCCTTTTTTAAATCCGCGTATTTTTAAGGTCTTACGTATTCTCCTTCGCATTCCTCTCTATTCCATTGTATGCTATCATCTCGACAGCAATGTCTAGTTTCATTTTCCTCATTTCAAGATGTTCACTTCCTAATGGATTTGTTAGTTGTTGTTTGTGTATTGTAAGATTTTTATTACGTTTTCTTCTCTCGGGTATATTTTAGGACAAAGCTGTTAGTTAAAAAGTATTTCAGTGGAAATCATTTTTTTTTTTTTTTACATACATCTCAGACCCACAAAACATCACATTGATATTTGTCTGTAGGTGCATCATTACATATATATAAATAAATTGTATTTACCAGAAATACATTCATATTTATTAATTACAATAGATCTTATAAACTCAAATACAAATCAACAATACTCTACAACAATACAAGAAAAAATACAAATATTACCAAAATCAAAATAAGTCTCTTTTATTTAATAACATATTCATTAATTCTGTATTTTGCCCTTTTTTATTAATATCCATTTTGACACGACATGGGATTTTATTTAATATTTTTGGTATGACATATTTTAATGTTCTTTGTCCATATTTATTTATGACCTTCGGTATTCGTAGTCCTTCTTTAACCGTAAATCTGGTACTATGTCTATGAATCAATCTATGCTTATATGTCCCATCTTCATGATATCGTGTAATTAGTTTGTACCACAAGATAGCATTAATTGGCATAGAGCCTTGTTTCTTGAAGAGTTCCTGTATATCTTTAGTAGCGCTTTCTTTATTTATTAATTTTATAGCCGAATTTTGAATATTTTGTATTTTTCTAATATTAGTTTTGCAAGTTAGACCCCAGCTAGTTATTCCATACCTTATTACCGATTATTATTATTAACATGAAAATTTCAAGAGCGAAAATATTTCATGTTAAAAGAAATGCCTAGTAGAATATAAATTCGTGAAGATATAAACAGTAAACAATTCGATAACGACGCGGTCGATATAAAATCCGACTCATTTTAACGACAGTCTTCAACAAGGAGTATTCTTAAATATGATTAGACAATGGCCTATTTAATAGAATATTTAGCTATAAAGTCATAAACAGTGATTGCAAGTATATGGTTTTGTTATTTTAGGTAGTGGAACATTTAAATGTTAAGCGTTTTATTTCAACTTGAATATGAATGTATAAAATCACCGGAATTTACAAGTTAACCGATTCACATATTTTCATTTTAACTGGTGTTTCCACAGCTCACATGAGATCGCTTGAAATATATGTCATTATCGTATAATTTAGGCGTTCAATGAATTAACGTCATACACTATTCACTCGGTCTGGTATGTATTTGAATAAAACATGAATTGGTTAGGTAACTATTTACCCAATGTGTTAATTGATTCATGGTATATCTGATACGTCTTAGAATCCAAGACGTATCAGTCTTAGAAATCAAAACATGTAAGTCTGCATACAGTGCAAAGGGTGAAAATTCTCAATCAAAGAATAGGGTAAACCCACTAGTTGTACAGCCAATTATAGCTTGTTGGTGTAGTGGTCATGACGCTCGCTTAGTTATCTGGTGATCGGTGGTTTGAGCCCCATTCCAGGACACCAGCAAGTTAGTCCAATTTTCATAGCACAAGAATTTCGTTTAGTTTGAATATAGTGAGAATATTGATGCGACACGTATTTCGCGTCCGTATTAAAAAAATATTATGGTGATGGTAACATTCAATTATTCATTGTGTGAAAAATTATACTATTCGACCAAAAAGTAAGGTATAATAATATTCTGTAAGAAATGATTAATAAAAATTAAAACTTTTATTTGAAATGTGAATAATTTTTATATTATTTTATAAAAACACACTTTCATATAACATTTTGGATTTTGATAAAATGAAATTGTACTCTAAAATTGCATCTTCTCAAAAATTTGATCATGAAATAAAATATTTAATACGAACACAAATAGACTATTTTATTAGCACTGGATTGTTAACCCGCTGCATTTATGCGCCGTAGCTATCACAACCTTTTATAATCGTAGCCATCAAATCATATGGAAAATAAATTTAAATTTGTTTTGATGTGAAACGATCACTGTTGTTTAAGAGAAACAGACACGTCTAAGCCTTGGATTATTAAAAACGAAGAGCAACTATTTAATAAATATATCAATAAAAACTTAACGATGCTTCAACTATCAGATACGAAAACATCAAAATCATCTTAAGCTACTGTATACATGCGAGAGGATTACGATCTTAAAATACTGAATATTAAATTGCGTCTATGTTTTAATATTAATGACTGAAACGTAAAGCTAAAAGACACAGTAAACACTCAAAAACTTTCTGACAGGCGATTTACTGCAGTAACAAGAAACTTCATTGTGTGATTTTGTATCTTTGTGCATTCTAGTCTTGTGTCAGGGTGGATATCAACGACTTCATCTGAAACGGTATTAATGTGCGCACGGCCCATTTGTGTGCAAACTGTACGTTGAATCAAACAAAAATATAATTCTAACATCATGCACAACATTTTCGGGCACTTTTACATGTTTTTGGGATGAATTAAATAAAATAAAATATCCGGGCAACCGGCCACAGCGATCGCGATGAAAAGTACACTTAATGGAATAACATCAAAAGGATAGTGTTACCCTTTGTCGATGACTGAAGGGGGGTCCACATATTATATTTGTGGCTCAGCCACCCATCCGTGGTTATTATCTTCGTAAGCCAACATTCATAGCGCGTCAATAAAACCGCGTTATTAATATAGCACAAAGCTATAGACACAAAGACCGCATTTTAATTCAATATTCTGGCGGATTTGGTACAATATAATGATTTTTTAATATGAAAATATCTGGTCGTATATAGGATGTAAAACAGCTTGTCCACTGTACTTTAATATTATTTTCTTGGGTTAACCGATTTTCATGTTAAGGCGGCACATTCACTGCAAATGCATATTTCGGCGTTTTTTTACAAAAATGTGGGTTTTTATTTTTTATTTTATTATATCAGAATGTATACTCTAGGTTATAATTTTTTTAGGGCAATAAATTAGATAAAACCTTTTTTATTATACAAAAGTAATAAACTGAACATTATTTATAATAATTAATAAAATATAAGCATTAATCGATAGGCCGCGGCCCAACAATCGTTTTTAGTGTCCTAGGCGGCGCTAATTTTTTATGAATATTTATATCTACGCATAACGTGTTTTTTTATACGTATAAAGTATACTTCATTATCTACAATTTTTAGTAAGGAAATCAAGAAATATTCAATATTAATAAAGTTATAATGTTTTAAATTTGCAAGAAGTTTTAATGTTTTTTGTTGATTTTAAAACGCTTTTTATTTATATAAAGAGATGATTTTAAACACTACATTCTATTTATTCTTTTATTTTGAGGCTTTACTCACTTAATAATAGTCAGTTTTTTTTTAAATACCTTAGTTATTATTTAAATATAAGAAATCCAAAGTATGAAATGCGCCAATAAATGACGCAGTCGCCGACAGCATTCTGTTTAATGATTACTTCATTTGTAGAAATTACTTGAAATGTATAGCATCATCACTTAATTTTGATTTTCAATTAATTTACTGGACACATAATTTACTAGGTAGGTAATAGGTATCTACTCGTACTTTCAAAATGTTTCGTATTTTGGACATATTGCAAGAAGATGTGGAGTCTGCTTGGAGAAACCAGTGAGACCGGTGAGAATATACAATAATTAACGGAGAAACATCGATGTACAGAGTGGCCATTAAGTTTTCGCTCTTTTTAAAGAGAGACACACGGTACTCCGGTTCTTGGAAATTTAGCCGCAATGGATTAACGAGGAAACAATGTGAGTTCTACGTGAGGGAGTGAGTTTAATGTGAGTGTCCAGAGCCTGTTTCACCCTCACTATCGATTACACAGTACAGTGAAGGGGACCCACCACACACCCTGGGCCGTGTTATGCACAGAACGTTCATATCGCCCGGGACCTTCGCCGCCTAGTTGGCATTATTTAAATGCTAAACCAACCTTACCTAACCTAACCTAACCTAACCTAACCGCAGCCTCCTCGCCAAGCCGCAGGCAGGGCAACACGCACTCCTGCGACCTGGAGAGACGGCCGCCCAAACCCTTCACTGTCCGAGCGTCTTTATTTAGAAAATGTACACAATAATGTAACAAAAGCAAAAAACACAGATAAGTAAGAATAGTTAAATAAGCGTAGTAAAGATACATGAATAAATATGTTAGAAGACATATAAATATGGTAGAAGACATTGTACAGTGACAATGTTCAAGCTTTAGTTTAATTTAATCGTGGTTCAGGAAATTCGAATAGACCAATTCAACGCGAATAAGGTGAAACCGGACGACCACAGAGCAAATGGTCGCGGGACTTTGGTCCTTGGAAATTTAGTCGGAATGGATCGTTTTACGAGGGAACACCGCGCGTTCTGCGTAAATCAGTTTTACAAAAACAATGATTCTTATGTAAGTTTTCGGGGCCTGTTTCATGTTCACTTTCGATTATATTGTATAGTGACAATATTCAATAATTATCTTGATTAAATAGTGGCTCAGGAAGTTCTATGAGGCTAGTTCAACGCTAATAAGAAGAAACTAGAGTGCTGTGGAGAAAAGGAAAGATAATGTAGCGCAAGTTCACGATAAGAACGGGTTTGTCAACTTGTGTTCCTCTGTTCCTCATTAAATTAAAAAACTGGACTTTACTGGAAACTACACGTTACACACACATACAAGTAATGTAGTCTTGTATTGTATTGTAGTATGTAGTCTAGTATTGTAGTATGTTGTCTAGTATTGTAGTATGTAGTCTAGTAATGTAGTATGCAAAACCGTGCCGAAGTCATGATGTGTTGTATTGTAGTAGTGTAGTATTGTGTATTTATATTGCCGAAGTCATGATGTGTTGTATTGTAGTAGTGTAGTATTGTGTATTTATATTGCCGAAATCATGATGTGTTGTATTGCAGACTCCGCAGAGATAGTGATCAGACAACAGATGAATCATACACACAACACAATACAACACATCGTGACTTCGGCACGGTATTGCAAGCCGATACTTAACCACAACACCAACATTCAAGACAACACATCAGCCCTGATGATGGACCCTGCAATGGGATCCGAAAGGTCGTAACAGCACGGCCCCAGTAAACACAAACTTGAAGATTCTGAGTGGCCGTGAAAACCTAAGAACATTCATGAAAAAGATTCGCTGAAACGATGTTCGGATCAGGTGGAGGTAGGAGCAGACTAAAGGACTGCGATACTTGGTCATGAGTCGGAGAGAGCTACAAAAGAAAATAATCTCGAAATGCTTTTTTTACAAATATGAAAAGAAAAATATTCTTTCCTCGCATTGATTTTTACCAGAAGCATTCAGGTAGGCATTGAGGAGGGTGCTTAAGATGTAATAAGGGAGGAAGGAAAACCTCTGAAGTAGCCTTTCTGTAGCTCAAATATCAATTTACGAGGGGAGTATAAAATTCTGGAATAAAATCGCCATTCTTCCGAATCCTTACAGTACAAGCCTGAAGGGAGGGCGTCCTTTTGAAATGGCCGGACGATCAGATGTGATAATTATACTTTTGACAATTATAAAAGGTTTTCGTCCCTTTCTTATTAAAGAGGCTGTACTTAAAGCTAACACTCTGTAGAGTAAATGATGGGGAGTTTGGGGATTTTTCACCAATACACATATATTTAAATTGTGCTAATAATACAATATTTTTAAGTTTTTTCTTTTTCTTACTAATATGCATAGATTCGAGAATAGCATTCCCACTTATCATCGGATACACAAAAGATGTAACAGAGCTAGTCCACAATACTTTGCAGGTGGATTCCTGCCTTGATTATGAGTCGAAAATGTTCTAGCAACCGTGACCTGATTTTTCAGGGTTTTTATTATTTAATTTCACTTTTATTGAATAAACTTTTATGAAAATGTATTTTTCGTAAAATGTAGATATAAGTTACAGTAATGATACTTCAACTTTTTGTAAAAAATAAGTCAAGGAAAAAAATGCAAACCTTGATGGCGCATATTTCCTTAAATATTGATGGTTGCTTGAACATTTTCAACTTGTCCACTTGTTAAGTATTATGGACTAGCTCTATTACACTCTGTATATACATTTTTTTAATTTTTAAATTTTATGCTTCAAGAGGCCCAATTGCAGAAGCAAAACACACCACAAGATATCCAGGCTTGAGCAAATCACATAGATTAATTGTGACCTCACCAGGAATCGAACCCAAAATCCTGGGTTTGTCATGCCCACTGGGCTACGAGGGTCGAGGGCTATAATTAATAACTAATATAATAATATTAAGGGTTAATACCTAACATATGTAGTTACAACATTTTATCAACATATTTAGGCTTGGGTAAGGAGCCACATGGTGAAAATGGATGTTTTGGTCATTAACGGAAACACGTAAAGGATCGGAGAAGTATTTAGAAATGTGAAATTATTTATGAGTGCCATATCAGATTTTTTTTACTTAGAATTTCAACGGTTTCCAAATTGTTCATTAATGGTTGGTATCAATTTTGTGGTTGGAAAATTCTGAGTGGTTGTTACTTTTTTGGCAATGTCTATGTTCTTTGATCCTCGTATTTGTGACTGCCAAATCAGTAAACGATAAAACATTTTTTTGTAAAAAAATTTTCATCGCTTCAAAAAACGTTACTTTTTTGGGTACACCTAATACACCTTTAAATATTCGTGTAAATTCAACACATCGTACGACGTATTGACCATTCAAACCATACATTGGCTTTGATCCACGGGTTCAATAGTCAATATTCATATGTAACGGATGAGACGAATAGTCTGTTGCCGTTGCTGTAATTGTTGATTCTTAATTCTGTCTGCGTTCATTATTAATCAAAGCCTTGATTAATTTTCGTGGCGGGTTATTTCTTATTCCCAGCTACTTAGAAGCATTCCATCAATTCCAGGCGTCGGTTCGGGTGATTGATTGCGCCATAAATAAATAAATAGAATGCGCCTTAAACGAGGGTAAGGAAATCGGGGGTTGGTGTTGAGGGTAGTTCTGTATCGCTGTTTCTGCCAGCTCAAGGTGTTAAATAATAAATAGCCCATTTCGCACTAACACAATTGAAGCCTTTCCACCTCTGGTTGGACCTCACACCCTATTTGCTTTTGAAATATACAATGTTGCTCTGTCGAAGAAAATCGTTTGGGAATAAATATATATATTATAATATATATATATATTATATATATTACTTTTTTATTTATGTATTTTTTTTATCGAATATATTTTTGTTGCTTGGCTCCTTAAACAGAGTATAGAGCTCATTATTTATCATTTTCTAGAACCGTCCAAAATACGTCTCAAAATTTTTCTTTCAAAAACGTCCAGTGCTCGCTTATTGCGCTTTGTCAGTTTATAATTTATTAGCTGTGCCCGCGGCTTCACACGCGTAGATTTCTAGTAACTTTTAGTCATATTTTATCAATTGAGCCCTTGCCCGGAATAACGTTGTATCCAACAATACTCTCATTCCGAGAAATATTGAAAAAATGAAACCAGTTACAATTTATTACATTTTATATTTTAAATATAACAAACATATAATTCTTAACTAATTTCAGTATAAAATAGGGGAAAATGGCAATTAAATTCGAATCTATTGTAAAAAAACATGCTGAATCAATGGAAAAACGTTGTATATGAAATCTTCACAAACAACGTTATTCCGCAAAATGGATTTTTTTATTCTGCTTTACTTAATAATGCCTTTTAAAAGCAGCATGTGCTCATCTAACATGAATTCACAAATGTCATCGAGGTCCTTGAGCTTAACAGTCTTATTGGCAGTGGATTGGAATACATTGAAGTTAGTTCCAGGCTCCCTAACTGCATGATTTTTTCCAAACGGTAGCCAATCTTCCCCTCCTTCCATAAAGAGTTAGTAGAAGACTATAAGAGGTCCATGATTCTAATTCTCTGTGGAAGGTTTGAGCTCTGATTGTGATGAAATCATTAGTAGGTAAAGAGCTTTTACGGAACGATAAGTCTCTCGTACATACTATTACATATCTCCGTCTGTTTGCTGAATATGGCGTCGGACATTCAATTTCTTAATACACAAGACAAGATGATTACTTTTTTCATTGTAATTCAGTAACCTGAATACTGATTAAATATTTATTTTGATATTAAAATAGAGAAAACATCCCGGATTTAAACATTTTTGGCACAAACTCGACCCTGCGAAAAAGAATGAGGAATTAAATAAACTTTTTGTTTCGGTGTTATATTAAGTTACGATATAAAGAGCACTATAAAGCCAGCATTATTATCAAAAAGCATTTCAAACATCAATATGGATAAATCTATTGAGTAAAAATGGTTAACGTTCGACAAAATAATATTGTCACATATGAAATCACAATATCAATCAGAACTGCCAAATCGTATACAACGTTATTCCACAAACATGTTCTGGCGGGTCAATTGCAGGTTTGATAATATTTTTTCTGGATAAACACTCCTTTCCTACATCCTTCATCTTATTGGCTTTGATATCTTTCCAGTTTAAAACATTAGATGTTCGTTTTCTCCCTTTATTCGTGTGAATTAATCCGCGCTCCACGATATTGACGCTCGGCGACGCCATTTTGAGAAACAATATATCACGTTCTTCCACAAACCAATAACTTTAAAATGCAGCCAAAAGCCTAAATATTTTTTTCTTGACATATTATCTACCTTAAACGATGCATAATAACATACCCAACATAACTCCATCAATAACTCAAAATTGACATTTGTGTTGGATACGACGTTATTCCGGGCAAGGGCTCAATTTGTGTATTAACCTTAACATATAGATATATGTCGTCGCTGCCTTTTTTATAGAAATTTATGAGTGCTACAAATTCTCTATAAAAAATATTTAAATATTTCTTACCGTTGAGGCAGTGTACATAAAAAAACGCATCGCTCGACCATTTTTTCGTCGACTTTAGTTGTAAAATAGGTCACCAAGTAAAGCCTTTTTATTTTAGGGGGATAATATATAGCCTTTATACACCCCAATAGTCCATTCTCAATATTGGTGAAAGAATTTTTTAAATCGGATAAATAGTTTCGGAGATTACCTCCTATATACAAACTTACAAACTTTACCTCTTTATATATATGTTTAGATTTATAAATATAAAAAAAAATGAGAGCTTGCCATGATTTAAACACGAGGACAACTGTCCTCTATGTGCGCTCCACAGAACAATAAATTCCAGTGGCCTCGCCTCATTCTTGTTAAGACTTCAATTCAGTGCCGATAAATCGTCGTTTACTGGAAACATGACATTTTAATAGCTTCCAGCAACATTTTTTATACCATGCTTAAAAATACAGATGTTTGAATGAAGGCAGCTCTGCACACTAGAGGATAGAACGTAAGGGTTCACAAGTGTTAGGGTTGCGTTTGTCATCAGAAAGTATGTCAATTTGTAAAGGGGATGACGTGTGCTTGCAGTCAGTGCATTGAAATAACTTTTATGTTAATGCGCTGTTCGAATCTCTTGGAATATATCACTTTGGAACAATACTATGGAATGCTCTAGAATACCCTACAGTACTATAACATTCGGAAATCGTCGAGAAGCGATGGGAACATTCTCGTAAATGCTAGAAATATATAGATCAATCTAGGAGATTCCAAAAATCAACGTGTTTCGTATAAAATAATGGAACCATTGCAGCGGCGCAATATGTTTATTTTGAAATTGGAACCGGTACGATATTAGCAACAAACTGTAGCGATCGGTGTGGCCAGCGTAAGCGTAAATCAAGGGACGATAAATTTAGCGAAGTACTTAATTTACGTGCGATAGTTGAACGGGGTTTTCTCCAAGGCGTTAACGAGCGAAAATAAAGTGTTCATAGACGAGTGGTATATTGCGAAATATTGTGAATTCACGATTAGTGTTTAAATTTGATTCTTGTCCAGTGCTTTGTGAATTAATTATGATAATTAGTAAATCATTAATTAATTTTCTGTGTTTCCATTTGCCTCCCGTAGTCACGTCCCGTGACAATATATAACTAGAAAATAGTAAAATTAATTATGTTTCCGATATAAGATTATTATTACGAGCTTCTAAAAAATTAAAAAAACTGAAAATAATAATGTTTCCGAACAGTCTGAAATCGTCTGGAAGAACTTGGGGGCACCGAAATATACTCCCCAGCGATCATAAAATATTATTTATTAATCGCATGGCGTTCTTAAATACAGTAGATACTAATTAATTCACCATACTAATTATACCGCAGACAGAAAATAACAAATACAGATAAACTTAAAAGATACATATTTATCAAAATTGCTCCATATAATGTGAAACCGCTTTTTATGTGAAGATTACCTTGGATAAATTCTTAATAATTCTAGAACTTAAAATAATACGTAGGTTGATATTATAGTCTTAAAAAGGCTTAAGGATATTAAGGTATGTGAATTTTCTCAGAATTTTCGAACCTTTTATTAAAAGGCTTATATTACAGGGCTTTCGGATGTCCATACGTAGAGCCTTTGCAACCCACACTCACAGTGGGAATATACCTTTAATTTCAAATAATATAAAAAATATATTTTTGATGTAAATAAAGTGGCATATTACAAAATGAGATATATTAAATCATGAGTAATGAAAAATCATAATAATATCAAGAAATTCTAGAGAAAAGTGTATAATCTAAGTTTTTCCGATTATTCTGGACGTTTGAAACTAATTCGGATACATCTTGGAACTAGTGGAATGTATGGGATTATGCAAGAAGATTAGAGATAAATTATTTCTAATAAATTGCGTTGTAGCCGCGCGCGAGGGAGCAATAGGTATATTTTGACAAGCGAGTGCGAGACAATAGAAAACGAACAGGCGCGAACTGACAAGCCAACTGTGATTCAAATAAACATGGACAACTAGCGAGTACAGAGTACCTATGTGTGTAATATTCTAATAGCGAATCAGTACGAATAACTAAATAGTATTCCAGTTTAGATTGTTTCAGTGACTTGTTGTATTAAATTCAAATTAAATTCATATGTGTTCTATTTGGATCCCGCCACCGCGAATCCGTGACTACGATTATGTTAAAGATTTGTAAGATATTTTTTATTTTCATTGAAAGATTTAGCAGATACTTCATGGTGCGACATTATAATTTAAAATATATTTTATTTTAACTTTCTTTTAATAATTTTCTCCGGCCATCCACGGGGCTTGTTCTGCAGGTCGAAATTTCCAGAACGAAAACGTTGGAACCAAAAACGCACTGTGTTTTCTTTTGCGGCACCGTCGCCATACACATCATTAATCCTTCGAGCCGTTTCTGCAGCACTGGTGCCACGGTGGAACTCGTACTCGTAAATAACGCGATATTTCAAGTTTTTCATTTTGTAAACTGAGTGACGCAAAGAAATAAACAATTGAGGAAAAAACAAATGAATTATAATTTTCAAAACACAAATACATGAGTAAATAGCTGTATAAATTTTGATTTGGAATTCCTAACCAAAGAGAAGATATTTGAGATCAAATTTGCCAGTAAGGCAAAACGCCAATTTCATATGTAAGGACCTAATATGAGTTATTAATTATTAATATAGTTTCAAGTGGAGCATAGATCTCGTCTCTCTCATCAACACTAACTTAAATACAGAATTTATCAATCTAATCGCGTAGATTAGGGGGGCGCGCGACTGGAGGGGTATTTTTTTAGCAAAAAGCTCTAGGATTGGTGAAGTGAACTTAAATGTGATATTATTTATGAGTGTGTTTTTAGGATTGCTATGGTCTCCAAACTATTTATTATCCATCCTCTATGAGGCACCGAGTGGAGTAATTTCAATTTGTGACTGTCGAAGAAATGATTAGTGTTAATTGTGATAGAAAATTCGAAGAAATTGTTATGTTGTAGGCAACGGCTATTCTTTTATTTATTCATGTATTTAGGTTTTCCTGGTTTGGCCTATATCGCCGTTTAAATAATAATAATGTATTGTGGTTTTTTTGTGTATTTTGTGCACAGTATTTTGTTAGTTTCTCATTAAAAATATTAATTTATATATAAAGTGAATGAAACACAAGAATCTATAAAAGATATCCTCAACGATTTATGTGATACATATACAGTAGAACCTCGATTATCTGGATTTTTGATTATCCGGATCGTCAAAATAAACAATACGTCTTAAAAATATTTGCGATTTGGCAGCTTCAAAAAGAAAAGCTAGCTTTAAGGCTGGGCATTCACTGCAGATGCATATTTCGGCGTTTTTTTTTTTACGAAAATGTGGGTTTTTATTATTCATTTATATCAGAATGTATATTCTAGATTGTATTTTTTTAGGGCAATAACTTAGATAGAACCTTTGTTATTATATCACAATAATTAATAAAATATAAGCATTAATCGACAGGCCGTGGCAAAAAAATCGTTTTTAGTGTCCTAGGTGGTGCTAATTTTTAATGAATATTTATATGTACGCATAATATGTTTTTTTATTCGTATAAAGTATACTTGGGTATCTGAAATCCGTACTAAGGAAATTAAGAAATATTCAATATTAATAAAGTTATAATGTTTTAAATGTGCAAGAAATTTTTACATTTTTTCTTGATTTTAAAACGATTTTTATTTATATGAAGATATGATTTTAAACAGTATGTTCTGTTAATTCCCGTATTTTGAGGCTTTACTCACTTAATAAAAGTTAGTTTTTTAAATAAAAACACCTTAATTAATATTTAAAAATAAAAACTCCAAAGTATTATATGTGTCAATAAATGACGTAATAATTTTTCGATTATCCGGATTTGTCCCTATCCGGACTACCTTCATCCCCAATTAGTCCGGATAATCGAGGTTCTACTGTATAAGCTTGCGTAATAAAAATTAAGAAGTCTTTTAAGGTGAATTATTTCTCCGAATTCACGTTGATTGTGCTTTGCCTCACATTAGGTATACATGAGAGCTAGATCTAAAATTAAGACTAGGGTTAAAATCCTTTGTGTGAAACACAACCTACAACACCAGTCAAGGGAGCGTCCAGGTCGACCGCATCTGTCAGAGTGACAGTTGAGATATGTCAGTGTCCGAACTAGGGTTGCAAAGGCACTAAGTACAATGTACACTCTGGGAATTACTTGTTTACCCACCCCCTATCGGGGTGGTTTTCGCTGATAGACGAAACTTTGTTGTGCCATAACAATGGGGGTCAGATAGTGGGTGAACCTAACTAAAATGCTGTTCAAAGAGCTTCGTTAAAGTGTGTAATAGGAGAATATGCAGGTATATAACAGAAATACACTTTCAAAGGATACAGAGTGTTTAGGAGCTAGTCCACAATATTTGACCGATAGATTTTCGCCTGAACATCCTTCGTCTTTCCACTATTGGATATATTTTTCCATTCTTCCCTGTTGTTTTCTAATTGTAGCCATTTCTTTCCCCCCGACTATATCATCGGCCCATATCTTTTGAGGTCTTCCGATGCCTCTTTTATTCTTCCAATGTCTCCATTTCAGAACTCTGGGAAGCCATCTTGTAGCATCCTGTCTTGCAACGTATCCTGCCCATTGCCATTTTAGCTTCGCTACACGATTCATGATATCCACTACTCTAGTTCTGCGCCTAATTTCGTCGTTTCTAATTCTATCTCTTAGGCTTACTCCAAGCATGGATTTTTCCATGGATCGTTGCGTGCATTTGAGCTTTTCTACACTTTTCTTTGTAAGGGCCATAGTCTCCAATCCATACGTCATCACTGGCAGTATGCATGATTCAAAGGCTTTTATTTTTAGGCTAATTGGGATCTTTTTGTTCTCGAAGATATGTTTGAGTTTGCCAATAGCAGCCCAGCTTATTCCTGTTCGTCTTGGCAATACTACTGTTTAGTTATCTTTGTTCATTTTTATCTTGTTTCCTAGGTATAAATATTCATCTACTATTTCAATATTATTAACATTGATAGTGATGACTTTGTTCTCCGGACTCAAACTATGAGTCAAAAATGTTCAAACACAAATCAAAAATAATTTCATCATATGTCCATCTGTCCGTCCATCTGTATATCTGCCTGGACCCGCAACTTCATATAACATCCGTAATTTCGTTGTTGCTATTACTGAGCCTGCACTACCCGTCAAAAATTCAGTACATACAGGACTTAGCAAAGACGCGAACCATTTAATGTTCCGCGCAATCGCCATGGTTAAGAATAGTACATTTGACTGCTGGCAGCGGAAATACAAAAAATAATGTTCAAATTATTTAATAAAAGTTGTTAGGTATTACTATTTCGTGAGTGTCAGCTATAAATAAGTAAATACTTATTATTTAGAAATCAGCATATAAAAGTACCGTCATTCTTGACGGGTTACAGCTACTATTCTAATATAAATACTTATGGAAATAGCGACGCCAAATTTAACATTATATCTTTAATGTTTCTCACTTATCTTCATAAAAGTTTGCACTATCATTGAAGTAACTTATAGTAATTCGCTTTAACCCAAGATAAATAAAATAGTTAAAACCCTCCACAAATTCAAACCACCATTTTTTTGTACTGTTTATAGATCTAATTTATTTGATTGACTGTTTATTAAAAATTTAGAACTAAAACGGAAATTTTATTCGTAAAATAAAATATGGATCACATTTCAAAAAAACGATAAAATAATGCTTTTGAATTTTTTTCTCTGTAGGATTAAATTGAGGATTCAGAAGGTTAATAAAATAAAGATAAAACGGTAATTCGCGACGAAAATTGTCATTTTTCTTTATTGATTTTCAATATACAATCTTCTTTATCACCTTTTTAGACACAATATCAGCTTTATATTCCAATGTGGTACTAGACGATACTTAAAGTTCACGTAAAAGCGTTTTAGAAAAATGAAAATGTACATTAACGACCATAAATGTGGCGGTTAATTTTAAATATAATAATTTCGTTATCTGTCTGCCTGTTCGTCTGTCTGTCTTTCCGTAAATTTGTGACTTGATAGAATTAAACTTTAGATAATTAAAGTGTAAGACGCAATCAGCACGCGGCTCAAGAAACACGCAAAGTACATGGTCTTGACTTTTTTATATTATTATTTTATTATATCAATTTTAGGTGAAGTGAATAGTCAATTTAAAAAATGCTTTTCTATTCATAAATTTTCAGCTTTAAAATCCTGCAATTACCTTCTATATATACGGCTAGACTATGCAATAGTTTTATCGGCTCTCTATTTTCCTTGCAATGTATTCGTTGATTACGATTATTCAGGTGTTGAAACAGCATTCATTTAAAAAAAACTGACAAACCTAATTTTAACACAAACACGATAAAAATACACATTAAATGTAACAAAAAAATATGAAAAACAAAAAAGATTAATAAAATCTAAAGATACTAAAAAAAACTGTTTTGAAAAAAAATTTATAATCACCAGGATATGAATTTGGAATTTTTTCAATCAAACGGATTTTTTCTGTAAGGGGGAAAGATGCTTATGTGAAATATTTGACAGAATCTGGAAGGAAAAACTGCGAGTTATGCAAGTTTTAAGGGAATAAACATTTGTTATCCATTTTTTCATAAATATTAAATTTATTATAAAATTGACACATTATTGATAAGGCAAAGGGGCATATCTCTGAAATATTTAAATTGTTAATCCGGAGGATAAAATTTTATTTAAAAAATTTCTCACAGGTTCTATTAGGTCTATCTCGGCTTGTCAGGTCAGTTCATCGAAAGTTTTCGTTCGGTCCATTGTGCAATCAACCCTTGCTGACGCGAAGGGGCATCTGGCTACCGTTCCGCTAACTAACACCGTTAGCCTTCCGGCGATAACGACTCTGGTAGCGGCTAACGGACTAACGGATAACGGACCTCACAGCGATGCTCAAAGGGTAACTCGTTAACAGATATTTTTTGTTGTATTCTTCTTCTTATCATAGTTAAAATATGTGCTTACGCGAAAAGGTTATCTAAGCGAGCGAAATAATTTTAATGTTACTTAGTACTTTTTTTTTTTTAAATAGAGATGCGAACATGGAATTTGTATCACATCAATATTCGTACTATTGTAAAATTAAGCTAAACGTTTGTGCTATGAAAATAGGACTAACTTGCATGTCTGGAGTGAGATTCGAACCTGCGACCTTTGGAGAGTCCTAGCCACAAGACCAACAAGCTACTCTATTTTATACCCATTCAATTATAATAATAAACCAAATGAAGAGAAAAACATATAAAATTAATTTAGTATTATTCATTATTATCATCTTCATTCCCTTGTCTTAGTAGACTCGACAAGGTTTTTCTATATTCCCCCGTCTTGCGCTGCTTTTGCTTGAGACAACCATTCTACACCCATTATGTTTTCATACAAATTTTTCTGTTGCTTCTCCCAGCTAAATCTGGGGCGACCTATCGGCCGTCTTTCTTCTGGAGTTGCTAGGAGGATTCTTCTTGCTACTCGTTTCTCTGGCATTCTTAGCACATGTACAAGCCACCTCATTTGTGATTTTTCTATGCGTAGGAGTAGGGGCTCCATGCCGAGTGTGTGCCTTATCTCAGCACTTAGGATTAGTGCTATATTTATTTTAAATAATAATCAAAACATATCATTTGAGGGTCGGCAGGAGTACCACTAAATATAGGATTAAAATTTTACGCATTCGTGGTAGCCTGGGTGTTACGGACATAAACAGTAAGCTGGAGGAATGACAGTTGAGATGGAATGGGCATATAAGACGGAGACCACCAGATCACACGGTGAAATGTCTATGGAGCTTCATTGACAGTCATTCAGAGGAAGACCAAAAAACTCCTGGTTGACATAATGCTCGAAAATCCCTCAGAGAAACGGCCTGGACGAAAGCGATACCCGGAACCGAAGAAGGTACAACCTGAAAACGAGAAGAGCTGACCCCAACAGCCTACCTAGGCAATGAGCTGGGACAGCGCAAGGAAGAAGAATCAAAACTTATAAATAGGAAATTAAAATTAAATAAATTGAGTAGGTACCTCATATAAAGTCTTATCAACTGTTATCATTCATTTTACTCAGCACTGTAAAGTGCTGAGTATCTTATTATCTTTTTTTTTTTATCTTACATATTATTATCTTAAATATTACATCTGCAGAACCTTTTTTTGCAACATACTGCTTTATTTTAGTGATTTTTTCTTTTACTTGTGATACAAAGAACAGAACTAATTAAAAGCGTATGTTTCATGCCTTTCATTGATTTTTCTCTGCTAAATTTTTTTTCTACCATTATTTAATCTAAAACAGCATATCTTCTTCCTTCTACCCTTAAGCTTATTCTAGCTGTAACGTTAAATTCTACGAAATTGGCCTGCTCAATAAGATATCGAATCTCTTGTTTACTGACACGCTGCTATCTTCAAACGATTTTTTTGATCATCTTGCTCTGTTAAATGATGATATTGAAGTCGAGAGAAATATGGAAAAATTGATTTGTACCATATAACTACAATTCATATTTATTTCTTCACTTTTTTCACGGCGTCGCCGGGATCAGCCAGGGAGATGGGGATGTATATGACGGGTGTCGGAGGGGAATGGAAGGTAGCTGGGGACAATAAATTACGTGAACTGTATATGATAGAGGAAGGAACAGGAAGCTTGACTTACCATTGCTGCAATCTTCTTCTTGCTCCAGATGAAACGACAAATTGGCTATTTCAATAATTTTTCACATACTTCGCAAATCTAATAATACTTGGAAATCGAAAATTTTTCAACGATATTTATTTATTTATTTATTTCAAAAAATCCTTGTTTACAATAATTAAACAATATAAATATAAGATAAGATTACACTTTTTTTTGTTAGATTTGTGGATTATGCCACTCTACTAGGCTACGCCTGTCCCAGAGTGGCGTTATAACACAATTATATATTTTTTTTTGAATTCGTCAATAATATTTGTTTTCATAAAGTAATAATTATGTATCTACAAAGTATCAAGTGCAATGTTAGTGATAAGTTGAGTGAGTCATAAGTCCAAGTGTAAATATGTGTAGAATATTGTTTAATGTAAAAAGGGCTAAAGTTTTGTTTAAAATTATTTTTTATTTTCCTTAATTAATTTATTTATTTATATAGGTATATATTTTTATTTATAGACATTATTATGCAATTACAGTAAGAAAATTTTCGGTTGCTGTTCTACCTTTAGAGGTAAG
This sequence comes from Agrypnia vestita, assembly GCA_016648135.1. NCBI lineage: Eukaryota > Metazoa > Arthropoda > Insecta > Trichoptera > Phryganeidae > Agrypnia > Agrypnia vestita. The sequence continues at coordinate 13,133 of JADDOH010007855.1, read as the reverse complement.
CCAGTTGTTTGCTAAAGCTTTTATTTTATTAATTGAGTATATTCTGATTGTCGGAAAGTCTGTTTTAAATATGTTAAATATTTTAGGCCCTATGTATCAGTAATTTTTCTGTCCATGTGTGGTCTTAGTTTTTGGTGTTTCGTCAAGGTTTTGTAATGCTTGTCTAGTATTATGAAAATGCGAGTTACTAGTTGCTGTTAGGTGGTTTAGGTTTTTGATGTAGAAGATGAGGGTAGACTTAACGAACAGCTGTCTAACGTCCGATACATTAAATTCTCTGAACAGTCTGTCTGATTGGTATATAAATGGTTTCTTATTAATGACTCGGAGCAAGGTGGTGACAAGAACTGCTTCCGGAAGTGGCGGTCGATAAGTTTATGAAATTTTAGATAGCGATAAAATAGTCCCGCTCGTTAAGCTGTAGGATTGAACTAAGGTGATGGGTAAGACGGGGGGGGGGGGAAGGAACGTGACGTAAATGCCGACAGTATCCAGATTCGAAAATATTAATTATTAAGCGAGTGTCAAGTAGTGATAAATACTGAACAACTTCTATCTGGAAATCTTTTTCTTCCTAAACAGGAATCAAAAGTGAATCAGTATATACAAAATATAATGATAAAACAACTTGGGAGCGTATTATCATTCGAAAACTTGGTCCTTTTGATGCAAAATACATACATACAAGTTGCCGGAATTAAAAGAAGAGTTGGGAATGGATTTGGTGGGAGTCGGGAGGAAAATTGAGGGCAATACGGGAAAGAAATTAAATTTGTGGACTGTAATAATAGTGGATAAAGGAATAAGAGGCTCGACTTACCGATGCCGCTAATGTTTATTTTCCTTCAGAGGATGCAAGATGAACTCAAATAGTCGAAAGTTAGTGATACTAATCACAACTTAACATATCCGAAGATAACTTGGAAGCTACTGTTGCGACGATATCATGAAGGAAATACTTACGGAAGTCGAAGTCTATAATTTGTGTTAGGTAAATAAAAAACAACGGTTTTCACTCGTTGAGCGGTAGGTTTGAACTAAACAGGTATATGAAGAAGAAGGAGGGGGAAAAGTCGTGACGTAAATGGCAATAAAAACCAGATTCTCAAATATTGAATGCCTAAATCAGTGTCAAACAGTTAAGAATACTGAACACAAGCAGTGAAAAGGGGCCCATCACATACACAGAGCCGTTTTATGAGCAAAAGTTTCCTTAATAGTTTTCCGCCCTAAACTTTCTCCACTTAATTCGGCATTTTTTATTACTCGAGTGATCATCCTCCCCATGCCAGGTAAACTTATATGAGTGCAAGTAGCGCGGGGAGGCGTCCACACAAAACCGCTTCAGTTTCAACATTCAGAATGAGAAATGAAATATAATACACACATATGTGAGAAAATACATGTAAAACCGTTGAATTTGAGTATTAAGAAAATTAGCTGAATATAAGTTAAGTATACGAAATGAAAATGAGCACAAAACTTCACCGTAGAGACTTTACAAAAATACTATAGTCACTTTCCTGGGGGAAAAATACAAAGAAAGTTATACAACACAAACGGATAGAGGACTCGCCAATCTGGAAAACTACTACCAGCAGATATAAACCACGGTAGAGATCAGGCTAACAGCGCATACATAGCATTTCAAAAGCTTTTAAATATAACAATGTTTAAAATCCATGCAAGTTTGTGAAGTTCTGGTTGTGTAACTAACGACCAGATGATCCGCTGTCCGCCGCGCGCCCCTATTTCTAACCCTTAGCGGAGAAAGGCGAAACGTTGAAGAGGAATAATAATTAGTAGAGGGTTGGAATGTTGTGTAATTTAAAGTATCGGAAGGCGAGGAATTCCTTTTCAGACGTTTTAATTTAATTCGCTACTCATTGTAATTATTACCAAGAGCATTCTTGAACGAGAAGTGATTTCGTTTTAAGACCTTCAAAATGAAAATAGTGATTTCTTAACCCTAGAACGCTACTGTTAGTCATTTCCACTAATACGGCGAACATTTGTTGCTTTCTCTATCGAACTATTGAATATATCGCGTCGATTCTCGATATCAATTCGGTCACCGAGAGGACGTCTCAAGGGGCGGTTGCGTCACGCTGGTAAGTGCCGCCATTTTTGATATTAAAATTACTAGTTAGTAGAATCGACTTATAAAGAGCCACTTTGTAATTTTTGTTGTCTATTGTGGTATGCCCTTAGAATTAAGTTTTAAAATGGCTTCAAAGATAATTGAGAGATTACTGAATAAGGAAGAATCAAATGAGAAGTGCATTGAGAAAATGTTCAATTATATTATTCGTTTAAAATTGGAATATGGAATGGCAGTTTGGAGCCCACACCAAAGGAAATACATTGACGTAAGTGAGAAAATTCAAAATAAATTCTTGCGCTACTTATACATGCGCAGAACAGAGAAATATCCCACATACATGCACCATGAAGCACTGCCGAGGGAATGCAACTACATTTTGGGTGTCAAAATTTAAAAAAATATAATTGACGCTCCAAACTTGCTAGATAATTATGCCCTGTTTGCACCAAATAATTATTTACGAAATCGAGGTCACGCGCTATTTCATGTCCCGAAATGCAGAATGGATGTAATGAAAAAGCACACCCTAACGCGTACTATTCAACTCCTAAATGAACTGAGCGATCATTTCGATGTATTTAATGATAGCAATGAAAGCATCAAGCAGAGGATCGCCTCTATATAGGTACACACTCCAAGTTATAACTTGCATAGTAAATGGAGCGATCTATGCAATTATAAAAAAAAAATCAAAATGATAGCGAAGACCAGACGAGCTAGAAAAAGATTGTGAAACGGACAGAAAAAACCCACCCCTAGAAAACATAGGTGAATCCACAACTTTTTCAACCAACATCGGATATTTTAACATTTCTAGTGATTTTAATATCTCTGAAAATATTCATCAGTTTTTTCCATCACCCGTCATGGAGCTCGATAAAACAATAGTCCGTGGTACTAGGTAACAATATTAATGTTTGGTCTAAAATCAAGAGAAATTTATTAAATATACAATACCCCATGGCCAAGAAAATTTAAACATATTTTTAAGTGTTGAAAGCATTATTCATGATCATGCATTAGATAGGGGTTTAATACAGAAAAATCAAAAATTTACGCAATCAAACAAGGTATTTTAATAAAATACTAATACGTAAAGTACAGTTCGGGCGCTAACACAACGTGACTGACGTGTAGAACCGTTACCAGCCAAAGACCGACTGGCGACGCTTATGCTCGCACACATGCTTAACTTGTTATTTTTGGTTCTTATATAAATGAAATCAAGCCAATTCTATTTTCGCTGGTCTGAATTGAGTGCCGGTGGCACTTAATAATAATTAATAATCACGCGCACACAGAACGGTGAAGTACCGAAGTTTGCTAGGTACACAATAAGTTCCAATAACTTTTTAAACAAAAACCTGAAAACCATTTTTAGTTTTGCTCCATCAAATATTTATTATTTTAGTAACCTTGTTTAGGGTAGTGATTTGCGGGTTAAACTGGAACCTCCGACTGTTTAAATATTGACACAGGGTGGGTGTAACGTGACACATTGCAATCAGGAGGCTCTTGTTGTACTCTGCAGCCTGGAAGTGATTAAGGGATTTAATCACTTTTAATATATGTTGATAAAACACAAAGCATTTTGAAAATTAAATGAAATATTCTTTAAAAAAATTGAATGAAAAGAATAAAAGGAACGTTGTACGTTTATCGATAATCAGATTTAAAATAAAAAATACATGCCTATAAACAATATGTAATAAATCAATACCCTTATATTTTATTGTAATGAGATATTCGACTCATCTCTGAGGTACCGATTTTGTTCCTATGAGATTTTGAGCACAGACATTTTAAAGAAAGTTCTTGGCATTCGTAGTCTCCGTGATTATGCAATGTATCTTTAAATAGTTGTAGGTTTTAGATGACATCTGGGCTAACACTTGCTGTCGAATCGAACGTTTATCTGATACTGAGATTTGAGACGTATATTTCCAGACACCGCTAACTCCATACCAAAACAATTTACAGCAGGTCAAGTAATTTATACCTTATTGTGTGAGATGTCATTACCTACACTGTTAGTTTTACTAGAAAGTTTGTTATAAATGTAAACAAACTTTCTAGAAAAACTAACAGTGTAGGTAATAACATCTCACACAATAAGGTATAAATTACTTGAACTGCTATAAATTGCTTTGGTTTGGAGTTAGCGGTGTCTGGAAATACACGACTCATTTATCTAAACTAAATTTCTGAGACATATCTCGTTGTGTCTTATTCTGTGGGGCTTGGGCCATTAATTTTTCAAACCATGCTTGTGCTATAAGAATGAGGCTTGATCCCCCGACCAGTGTTTAACTAAACGACTGTCTTACCACTCGATCGTCAAGCAAACTCATTTCAGGAGTGAGCTTACTAAATGGAAATTTCATGGCGTACATGAAGAAATTAAATTAAACATATATCACATAAATTTGACTTAAAAATGATGGAAAAATCTTAGTCTTTAAAATACTGTAATTGTGTTCACTGAAAATACATTAAAAAAATATGGTTAAATATATATACTGGTCTATTAAAGGAATGAAAAATTGAAGATGATAATTCTAGTACATATGTTAAATAATTCGGAAAAATGTCATGCATATACATTAAGAAGAATATTGCTTAGTATTCCACTTAAATATATCATTACAAGCGGTGAAATCTTTGTATGCTATGTCATGGAAAGAACTATTGATGTCTCTACCGTAGTCCATTCAAATATATGAAAAAAACTGATTTAGAACATTTAAACAACTTTAAAAAATTTGATAATATGTGTATGTTATTATGGTGGAATTGGTAAACGTTACACTATGTAAAGTGATTACTCAAGCTAGTTCGTACAGGTCATAAGCTCTGGGACAGCCTATTAAGACTTCCATAGATGTTTCTGATATAAATAGCTTCGTCTTTGTGAGGCTTTTATAATTTATCTTAATAAATATTTTTCTATTTAGAGCAGCAGTGGTTCATACCAAGATCCTCTCGGATGATAATAATAGGGGTATAAAAGCAAAAGCAGCAATATCCAAAAAATATTAATGCAGTAATCAATTCGAGATTTTATAGGAAACATAGCCTATAAATATTATAGAATACATGATTTCGGAAAGGGTAGATGCGTAAAATCTAGATTTCAGTACATTTTAAAGTAGTAATTCTCGGTGGTGTTAGTGTACAAAATGCTTATTAGGCCAGTGCTCACGTACGCAGCTGAGACGTGGGTACTAACTAAGAGGAATGTGCGAGCACTGGACGTATTTGAAAGGAAAATTTTGAGGGTATCTTCGGACCGGTTCTAGAAAATGGACTTTGGCGCAGACGTTACAACAATGAGCTAATACTCTGTTTAAGGTGCCAAACGTCACAAAATTTATAAAACTTGGAAGACTTCGGTGGCTGGATCATGTGGAGAGAATGTCCGAGCTTCAAGCACAAAAGTCCCTGCTGAACTCAAGGCCAATAGGGCCAAAGAGCTTAGGAAGGCCAAAATTAAAAAGGAGTGACAACGTCCTCAAAGACATCTCTGCCTTGGAGCTTCGGAACTGGAGAAAGCTGGCACTAAACCGAGATGGGTGGAGGAAGATTCTTGAGGAGGCCGAGTGATGATGATGAATTCTCGGTGACATATTCAAAATATTTTTTGGATATTACTGCCTTTGCTTTTATACCTCACATATCATCCCTGGATTTTTCACCCCGTAGGTATTTCATCTCTCTCGTCTTCATCAGCCTCGATCTTCACCAATTTCTATACCTACTCAAATTCGATCGCCGCACGTTTTTTGATGGGAGCGTATACTGACTTGAATATTCAAGTCAGTTACGATATCAGCATAGATTGTTTCACATTCCAATATACAGGACCAACCTGCCGATGGTTATGCCTGTTGGAAAAGCTATAGCTATGCTGAACAAGATCGCTTTGGATATTGATATATTCCATGTGTCTGAGGGGGTTTTCCGAAGCGGGATTCTCCTACACCTTTGACCAGATTGTACAGGTCACTTTTAATTCTTTAATATTAAATTATTATTTTAATATACAATATGTATATGTGTGTGTATATATGTATGTATATGTATATGTATGTATATATATATATATATATGTATATGTATTTATGTATGTGTGTATATGGGTATGCTATGTAATTGAAAACCCTTATCCGTTTAACACGAATGGCTTCGAAATCATCCCCCTTAACCAAACACACCCTGTAAACTCGGTTACGAGCTGAATAACGCATGCAAGTCAACAGTGTATAACTGTGTTACCGATTTACAGTTTATTTAAGGGTTTAACTGAAAGCTTAAGTGTAGAGAGTTTAAACACTGTTAATTAGTCACTGTTGTCGGCGAATTAAAATGTCTAAGGAAATTAAATATATGTGTATATTTCTAATCCTTCTTTTTCGTCAAAACTCAATGTATCGTCATAGAAACGCGGCAGTGGGAGGCAAATGAAAGACTGGAATAATACACAAACTTAATTATAATCACTATTATGTGATTAACACTAAGTGTCACTTTCGAGAATCTTCTGTCACTTAATTATACGCTCTCTTACCGCACTGGTTCGCTAGTAAGAATTCCGCACGTAGGTACTCGTTCAATGTACTCCGTTGGTTGAATATAATGCGCATTGAATCATTTTGGTTGGTTGGTCACCTTCATTTGTCGCCTTTATCTCTGGTCTCCGCCAAACATCAAAACAAATTATCCGCAGAAGTGACGCGACCAATTTTTATCAGAACTGTAATTTTGCGAATTTTCTGGAATACTCCTGTGTATTCTAGATTCTTCTAGTACGAGAGACGAGTTACGTCTCAAAACCGGTAGACAAAAACCAAATTTTTACTCCTTTTATATTAATTCGTGGCGTCTGCTTGCTTGCTTGCCGGCTTGCCGTCAAAAAAAATTTGGATCGATTTTTGACCCTTTTCCCGTGATCCAATCAAGCTGAAACTTGGCAAGTAGACTCGTGGCGACGATCAAAAAGATCTGTCAAACTTTCGTTAAAAAAATAATTATTATAGTATAATTTCGGATTTTTAGAAATTTTATTGGTTTTTTCAAATTGGAATCATTAGAAAAGTTTGAGTCGTCGAATATTTTCTTAATTTGAATTACTCCGTCGGTATACATAATAGGTACTTCACTACGAATGTCGAAAATCTAAATTGACTGACAAATATTTTTAGAATTTAATCTTCAAAGCATGAAGTGTCTTATCAAGGCTCAAAACATCTGACATTTTAGAAATATATTAAATTACTGTAAGTTAAGTGTTATGTTATATGTTTTAATTCGTCTTTAATTGTTGTTATATTTTACAAAGAAAGGGAGTATAATAAAAACTTGTTTTTTGTGGGATACTTTTTAGTGGTTATATACTATATATATAAAAAACATTTTTTTAAAATATTTTTTCGTTGATTTTATTTTTCTGCATGTCTTTCTAATTGATTAATAAATGATGTTATCAGCTTGAACAAACAATTGAAAATCACTCAACATTTGTTTGGAAAAATAAATAAAAATATTCAATCTATAAGACCGCCCTTATTTCTCGATACCACCCTTAAGATGTTTACTGAAATTTTGTTTTGTACGCATTCGAAAGACGAAGTGATTCAACACAAACACATTCCGGCAACTTTATGCTGAAAATATTTTTACAGAACATTATTCGGTAGGGGTAAAAAAATAAACACCATTATACGAAATACTTGAACACTTTTTCATCATCCCCCAGGGTGGGAAAATAACACAAAATGTCTGGATTTCTTTAATATTGAATAACTTTAACCAGAATTTATCCCCTTAGAAGTGATATTGTGAAAAATTTCCTTTTTTTCAGTGAGATAGTGTTATAATATATATATATTATATTATGCAGGGTGTAACAGAGCTAGTCTTCAATACTTTATGGGTGGATTGAGTGGATTCTTACCTTGAATAAGTGAGTACTTACGTGCGAAATTGAGCGGAACGTCCTAGCGATAGACAAAAAGGGCAGTGAAGATTCTAGTGACGTGAATTAGTGCGAACCTGTGTGAAATATTCTAGAAACACTTCATGTTAATTTAAAAACACTGCTCCGATTAAATTCGGGTCCAGTGACTTTGTGTAGTAAATGAATGTTAAAATTGTTTTAAGTGTTTCACTTGTTTCCCGTAGCCAGGAACCTGTGACATTATTTTTATTATAATTTAATATTGCACGCCAATAATATTTAATGGCCACAAATCTCAATAATAATAATTTCGTTGTTTGTACGTCAGTCCGTCCGCCTGTCTGTCTGTCCCCGTAACATCGTGTAACGTCTGTAATTTCGTTTGAATTCACGGCTAAAAAAACGAAATTAAACTGTCGGAGATGGGGGACTTGAACCCCGGGCGAGCAAACTCGAACGCGGAAACCTAAAGAGGTTGGTATCACCGTTTGTGCGGGACCCCTCAAAAATATACTACAGATAGGAAAATTATAAAGCGCGCAATATATTTTTTCAAATATTTTTTCTTTAGGTACACTGGCTTTATAAACAGTTTCTCTGCAATTAATGACATCTTCTGAGTGGTGTAGTGCTAGGATACCTGGCTCTCAACTGGTGGCGAAGGGTTCGATTCCCGGTACCGGAATATTCTTTTCTCTAATTTGTTTGATTTCTATTTTAAAATATATGTATTATTTAATTAGTTTCGCATGCACAATCGCCAGGGTTTAAAATAGTACCACTAACTGCCGGCAGGGGAATATAAAAAAAGGTTCAAATATTTTGATACCGGCATGTAAAAGTACCGTCATTTTAGACAGCTTATAGCTGGTATTTATATAATTTTATAGTTAACGCGATTTAAGATTAGGATTTATATAATTTAAGAAATATAATTGATGCTCCGAACTTGCTAGAGAATTGTGCCCTGTTTGTACCAAATAATTGTTTGCGAAATCGAGGTCACGCGCTATTTCATGTCCCAAAATACAGAACGGATGTAATGAATAAGCACATCAAAACGCGTAGTGTGCAACTCCTAAATGAACTGAGCGCTCATGTCTATGTAATTAATGATAGCATTGAAAGCATCAAGCAGAGGATCGCCTCCATATAGGTATTCACTCCAAGTTATAACTTGCATAGTAAATGGAGCAATCTGTCATGCAATTAAAAAAAAGAATCAAAATGATAGCGAAGACCAGACGAGCTAGAAAAAGATTGTGAAACGGACAGAAAAAACCCACCCTTAGAAAACATAGGTGAATCCATAACTTTTTCAACCAACATCGGATCTTTTAACATTTCAAGTGATTTTAAAATCTCTCAAAATATTTATCAGTTTTTTCCATCACCCATCATGGAGCTCGATCAAACAATAGTCCGTGGTACTAGGTAACAATATTAATGTTTAATACAGAAAAATAAAAAATATACACAATCAAACAAGGTCTTTTAATAAAATACTATAGGTACTCACTGTACGTTATAACTTGCATAGCAAATGCAATTTAAAAAAAAATATATATATATATATATTTATATGTTATTATTAAGATTTTCGCGGGTGAAAGATGAAGCATTATTTTTCCCTTAGATCTCGACTTCTGGAATGAACGGGTGTGCTTGCCATCAATTCAAAACAGAACTCGAAATACAAGGCGCAAAATCCCTTTGAAAATGGCCAGTGCTATCTGTCCGAAACGTTGGGTACAATATAACAGTCTTTCTCAAGACTACAATACGCGGTTTATCCTAGAAAATAATCCTTCATATATATATATATATATATATATAACTACCTTTTGTAATTTACTACGTTAAAGAATTTGTTTTGAAAATGATGCTCGGTGATATATAGACTTTTGCACATGAATGTGCGCAGTACATCTTCGCTAACCATTCGGCCACTAAATGGAGAACTGCCGTGTTGCTCGCTACCTGAGAATGTTTTGGACAGAAAGGCAATTTGAGCAAAGTTAACGCGTAATTAAATCATGGCTTAACTTAGTTTCGCCTCCGGTTCCTGTTTGTTGGGAAATTAAAGTGGCGATTTGACTATTAATCAGAATCATTGCCCGAGTTTGAGCCGTGTGGGAAGCAGTTTAAGTAGAAAGTTTCAACGTCAAGTCGGAAATAAGTTTCAGTTCGAGTCAGACGTGGAAATCATATCTAACTGTTTTATAAACGTAGTAAATGTATGCAGGATGTCTCAGAAGCTAGTAGCAAAAACTTGTTGGGAGTCTACTTCAATAAAGTTTTTAGAGTCCCGCGAAATTTCAATACCGAGGAATACTAATTTAAGTACTGTTTCCTATAAATATATAGTCTACATTTCCAATTAAATCTAATTCTAAATTAAATTCTACATTGTAAATTAAAAATCTTTGTTCTTCAAATGTAGCAAATTTATTTTGTGGTAACATAATTATAATTAATATAAATTAACTTTGTTTAAACCACTTATTTATTGAAAAAAAACAACATGTTTCAAAGCCAATGGCTTCTTCATCAGGTAAATGAAGAAGAAGCCATTGGCTTTGAAACATGTTGATTTTTTTCAATAAATAAGTGGTTTAAACAAAGTTAATTTATATTAATTATAAAAATCTTTGATATTCTGCCCCACTGAGCTCAAAGGCAGTACAGTACTTTGAAAAATGTTTTTTACAATATTTTTGAAAAATGTTTTTTTTTTGTCGTTTTGGATACTTGAGGTCATATTTTATTTTTCTAGTAAGCTTGATTGCCATATTTTCATCAAAATATTAAAATATAAACATTTTTAATTGGCAATGTATCCATCTTGAGTATGTAAAATGTAGCTTATTTGCATTTCTAAGATTTAAACTATATAAAAATACATAAAAAATAGTAAAAAAACCTTTATTTTCTGTACTAATTCAATTTCTATTAACTAAGCGAAAAAAAAAATTAATATTAATGTGAATGATAGAAATTGCTCCATTCACATTTCCTTTGAAGATACTGCTTTTTAGCTTAGTGGTGCTTTTGTACCCCACATATGTAATATGCGACTAAATTGTAAAATAGTTTAGGTATATTATTTGCTATGCAGTTGTACGTACAGTGCTCTATGTGCGGTTACCTAATCACCCTCGCATAGCTTTGTGCTAAATGCACAGAATCTGAAGCCACCAGCCGATGTGCATATTTGCTACATAAATGGGTCTTAAGGGAGTCGTCCCGATGTAAGGGCGGAATTTCGCAAGCAAGGAAACATCCTGAATACCTGCCCGATCTGCGCTACCCCGGGAGATCTGAATAGACCACACGGTAAACCGAGAAGCATTAAACTGGTTTCGGAGGTTGCCTACGTCAACTTAACCCTCTCCTGCCACGGAATAATTCCGCTAATACGCGCAATACAAAATTCACACATTACTTTGCGCATACACAGTATAAGAAACGGGCTGAAATCTATATATTAGGTCCTTACATATGAAATTGGCGTTTAGTATAGGAGGAACATAAAGCCGATTTTTTTTTATTATAATATTTTTATTTAATCAAAGTATGTACCATTGCTATCTATGCACTTTTGCCATCTCATAGGTAGTTCATCGATCCCTTTACTAAAAAAACCATTCGGACGGGAATCAATAAAATCTTTGAAGGCGGTTTGGACTGCCCCATCGGAGTTGAATTTTTTCCTTTGCAAGAAGTTATCCAAATTTCTAAAAAAAAATGGTAATCTGTTGGGGCAAGGTCCGGAGAGTACGGTGGATGTCTTAGACATTCCAATTGAAGCTCCTCTAATTTGGTAGCCGTCTGTTGTGCAGTGTGTGGTCTAGCGTTATCATGAAGCAGCAGTGGCCTAGAGCGATTAACCAGCCTCGGTTGTTTAGCAGCTAGCTTTTCCATCATGGTTTGCAGTTGCTGACAATAGACATCTGCCGTAATCGTCTGGCCAGATTTAAGAAAGCTGTAGTGAACGACACCAGCACTAGTCCACCAAACGCTCACAAGTAACTTTTTTGGAGTCAATATTCGCTTGTGGCATGGTTTGGCTGGTTCGGCAGGGTTCAGCCATTGCGATGAGCGCTTTCGATTATCGTACAGGATCCACTTTTCATCACAGGTAATGATTCGATTTAAAATCCCTTCATTATTGTGCCGGTTGAGTAATGCAACGCAGCAGTCAACGCGCGTTTGTTGATTTGCTTCACTCAATTCGTGAGGTACCCACCTTTCAAGCTTTTTCACCTTACCAATTTGCTTCAAGTGGATTAAAACAGTTTTATCACTACCACCGCAGCCTGCAGCTAACTCGGATGTGGTTTGCGATGGATCCGCTTCCACATAGCCTTCAATTCTTCATTATCAACTTTGGTCTCCGGCCGTCCACGGGGCTTGTTCTGCAGGTCGAAATTTCCAGAACGAAAACGTTGGAACCAAAAACGCACTGTGTTTTCTTTTGCGGCACCGTCGCCATACACATCATTAATCCTTCGAGCCGTTTCTGCAGCACTGGTGCCACGGTGGAACTCGTACTCGTAAATAACGCGATATTTCAAGTTTTTCATTTTGTAAACTGAGTGACGCAAAGAAAAAAACAATTGAGGAAAAAACAAATGAATTATAATTTTCAAAACACAAATACATGAGTAAATAGTTGTATAAATTTGGATTTGGAATTCCTAACCAAAGAGAAGATATTTGAGATCATATTTGCCAGTACGGCAAAACGCCAATTTCATATGTAAGGACCTAATATATATATATGTGTTATTTATATTTTTCATTTATTTATGGAAGGGAGTCCCGTAATATTTATTAAGAAATAAATAAATGAAATTAAGAGAAACTCACAAATATCAAATAATAAAACTGAAAAATTAAATGCTTGAACCTGGATTCGAACCACGGACCTTTGTCTTACGCGGACAACGTGATACCAATTTCACTATCCCAGCCACTTAATAAGTCGTCAATATTTGATAGTTATATGTTTCTCTTTGAATAATTAATTCACTTATTTATATTATTCCATTTTTATTAGGAGAGTAATCG
>JADDOH010007854.1:0-64342 GCA_016648135.1 Agrypnia vestita | reverse complement strand
AAAAAACATTTTAGAGTACAGTAAAAAGATTAAAAAATATAGGAATACGAACAAACTGATATCAAAAAACATCCAAATCCAAATTATCGAAAATTAAAATATCGGAATTTATAGATTTTTTAAAATATTTTCGTGGAATCCGTGTATTCAAAACAGCCAACGTAATTGCAGTCAACGAATTTTTGTGCTGGCCATACCACAGAATGACGCTTATGACATTGACAGTAAGTATACGTTTACGCTTTTCTTTTTATTGTTTTTGCATTAATCTTGCTTCAATAAACGTTCAAAACATTTATTTATTAAACATTTATTACGCTTTATATTTTATTTAAACTGCAAAGTGAACTTAACCGTAGATTAACGTCATAACGTCTCTCATATAACCTCAAAAGACTCACAGCGCGTGGCGCGAATGTCATTTTACGTGTCATTTTCTCCGTATTTATACATAAATATTATTATTTTTCAGAATTCCGATGGAATACTCAACATCACAAAGCGGCAATTTGATAATGCGATTCGAGTTCACAATATGAAAGAAGAAATGCCAGACGTAGACTGTCAAACATAACAGAAGAGGAATGTGTGCGTTACATCAGATGGAAGAGCAAGGGGTCCATTAGTGACCCGGTACTCTGGTTTGCCATCATACAAGGACAAGAAGAGGAATGTGAAAGAAGGAATGCTGACCAGCGGGAACGTAAAAATGCTAGGCAAAGAGTGTATGCTGAAGGAAGAAATGCGAAATCTTATTTTAAATGTCCAGTACAACTGTGCTAATGCATTTGCATCTTTCGGAGTGCAAATAAGTGACATACCAGGTGTAGGCCCGTATTGTTTAAAAATTTCAGGTGAAGTATATCATAGAACGTCTAGAAGTTTGCAGAGTGATGGAGAGGTGCCGGCATATGCGCAACTATATGTTTACGATGCGGATGAAGCAGTCAGGGTACGTATGAGCCATCCGTCTAACCTTAGATGTCAACAAAATATAATGGAAACTATTGATAATGTCATCCGTCGTGTAAGTCCATATTCTCTCCAATACAAAAGGTTGAAAGAAGCGGTTGAGGAAGAAGAATCTATAGTTGCAGAGCACGGGGGCCAGATGCGGAATATTCAACTACTCTTTACGCGTTCTTCGTTAGTTGACCAAAGAAGGTATAATGCTCCATCTAATAATAATGAAGTCGCCATTGTGTATGTAGCAGATTACGAAGGTAGGTTACCGCCAAACGTAGATTTTGCTGTTCACCCTAAGACTGTAGGAGGTCTCCAGCGTATTAATATGTTATCAAAACATTTAGATCCGATGGTTTTTCCATTGTTATTTCCATCAGGTGAATTTGGTTGGACTCTACAGCCTTAAATAATACAACATTAACTGCATGGTTTAATCTTAACCAACAAGATAATGAGGCATGTAATATTAAGTATCAGGATTTAACTAATTTCTATGTTTTTTCTAGCAATAAGCAGTGGAAGAAGAGGCAATGTGGCGGGGACAAGATTATTGGTCGCATGTCCCCCGTTTCTCCTAGAAATATAGAATTATACCATTTAAGACTTATTCTTTTACAAGTGACTGGCGCTACGTCCTTTCAATCTTTGCGGACTGTTAATGGTTGTCTACTTCCTACATTTCGTGATGCAGTACGAAAATTAGGACTCATCGATATTGGAGAATGGCAGCGTTGCATGGCTGAAGCTTCAACGTATATGATGCCCAAAGCTCTTCGCGACCTATTTGTCTTATTAATGATTCATTGCCTCCCACCAGATCCGTTGCAGCTGTGGAACGATTTCAAAGATTTGATGTCAGAAGACTTTAGTCGTCAAGGTGCTACTGCAGAAATGGCACAAAATTGTTCCCTTTTGTATATTCAAAAGGCATTAATAAATGAAAATTCTTCATGCACATCACAGGGTTTGCCGGGACCAGATTACAGTAATACTTATAATGAAGTGGTTGATATTAATTTAGCATTAGAAAGTTCTTTAGGGTTAGAGATGGCTGGAAAACTCAATCGAGAACAACATTGTGCTTTCGACAGTATATTAAGTAAAAAATTTCAGATGTACCTGAAACAAAAAAATGTTTCTTTATTGACGGTCCTGGTGGCACAGGAAAACGTTCCTTTATAAGACTATTATACATACTTGAAGAGGAAGATCTAAGAAAGTTTTATCTGTTGCTTGGACAGGAATATCAGCAATTTTATTACCAGGTGGACGTACATGTCACATGGCCTTTAATTTACTTCTCGATTTATAGAATAACACAACATGCAGAGTGACATCCAAGAACCGTGCAATTATAAGTGCAGCTGATGTTATCATCTGGGATGAAGCACCGATGGCGCCAGTTAGATATAATTGTACGTATTCTGTGCGATATAATGGGTAATAATGATATTTTTGGCAATAAAGTAATCATTTTGGGCGGCGACTAGACAAATTCTACCAGTTTCTCGAAGGGCTTCTCGCAGTCAGTTAGTAGCGACATCTATTAAAAACAGCCAACATTGGAAAAATTTTACTATTTTCAATTTGAAAACTAATGTCCCCACTTTAGAAGATGAAAATTCATTTACACAGAGGCTGTTAGATTTAGGCGATGGAAAGCTGCCTCCTGTGGAAGGAAAGTATGCGTCATCAGTGCTTATTCCAAATGAAAGTGTAAGTCAAAATGTTGTTCAAAGCATATATAATGAAGTACATTCTATAGCGGATGTTCCCCTAATGAGTAAACGAGCGATACTGTGTCCAAAGAATGAACATGCTCGATTGGTTAACGAAGATGTACTCGGGCGTTTAGAAGGTCCAATCTTTACATTTTATTATGTGGATAGTATTAAAGATGGTCGTGAAATGGACTACAAAATGATATATTTTTAAAATACATTCATTTATCAATAATCATTAAACTAAAATGCTATGTAATTTATTAATAAATAAGACGCTGTAATTTTAGCGATAAAAATAAATACAAAGAAGAATTCGATAGCTGTTTCATTTTTTGTATGTTACTGACAGCTACCATAGACAGTAAAACCTGATTTTTTCACTGAAATTTTGTCTGTCACTGACAGCTACCATAGACAGTAAAACCTGATTTTTTCACTGAAATTTTGTCTGTCACTGACAGCTACCATAGACACTAAAACCTGATTTTCTTCTCCTCAATGTTGATGAATTCATTATTTTTAAACCAGTCAAACTTAAAAACTCAGAGTTGACAGCAACAGTAACTGTCAATAAACAAAAAAAGAATTAACGCTTACTTCAGAATACGGCCAATTATCAAATTCTATTAACTTTGTAACAGTAAGGAAATCAATTGTGTTTGTTGCAGAGCAAACACAATTGGCCGCGGGACGACCGTCATTGGCCGCGAAGCGGCCACAATAGCAAAGATGGAAATTTCCCAGATACAATTGGCCGCGAAGCGGCTGACGTAGGCATAGGTAAACAATTGTGTTTGCTGCACAGCAAACACAATTGGCCGCGCAGCGGCCATGGCTGGCCGCGGGGCGGCCGTCATTGGCCGCGAAGCGGCCACAATAGCCGCCCGCAGGGCCTAGCAGTAAGCAATCGGCGAAGCCGATTGCTTTCCTGCTAGTTTCCATAATTAAGGATCCTTCTTTGAGAGTTGTGGCATCTGTGTGGTCGTTGTCTGTATTTATATCGGGTCCCGTTAATTCGCTAGTTTCTATTCAGTTTCATTATTGCGAGAATAAAATAATATTTCGTATTTAATTTTAAAATAACTAAAAACCGGTAATCCGTGTAAAAAACGGATTTTTTTAGAAATGACTGAATAAACAGTTGATAGATTTCGATCTTAACCTGCTTGTAATCTTATGTTTTTTTAATTTTGAATCCAAAAGTTCTTGAACACTAATTGTAATATAATTAATAACTAACTGAATTTGGTGAGTCACCCATTATTTAATAAATTTCCCTTTTCAATATCTTCCTGTAAATCTCCACTCCACGAATCCTTTACACATTTAATTTATTAAACAGTTATTATGCGTTCATTCTGACGAATAAACAGTGTTACAAGGTTTATACAATGTTTGTTAATTTTTTAAATTCATAAGAAATGGATTATTTAAAAATACATAATTAAAATAAGTTTTAAATTGAAAGCAGCCAATATCTCGCAGGTGTGTAATCCTATCACATTACTGATAAGTTAATCACCGTCCAACGAACGTGCATTCCTCCTGTTATCAGAGATTGCCTAACTTACAAGATAAACGAAAACGAATCTAGCGCACCTGCAATTTGCAAAATACAGTAATAAATATTATTTTTCAATAAAATTACATAATCGACCAGATAAAACACTTCCAGCAATCGTTGCTACTCACGTGATTATGTAATGTTGAAAAATTCCCCGAAAAGTGTTTACGTGGAGGCATCATCAGATAAAGAGACATCACGTCGCTTTATCTGATTAAGTTAATCACTTATTACTTTCTTATCTTCCTCCCTGGAGGGGGGAGCGCCGGAGGTGTGGTCACCACATAACCAGCCGCGGAGAGTTAGATAGGGGAATGTCGGGTAGCCCCGGACAAATAAATAAAGCTGAAATAAATAATACAACCCACAAAATTATGCAAAAATAAACATAGGAACCTTGCTAAACACATTTATAAAAAATCATATTTCTTCATCTTTACTTTTGCATCTTTCTGCGGGTCTCTTGCTACGGTTATTGGTTTATCAACTAATTTTTTCTCTTTATCGCGAAATGACTTGAACATTTTTAAGGACATTTGATATCCCTGTCCCGTCCATTGTAAATACTAGTAGGAAGGAACTTATATTTCTCTTGAAGGTGATTAAGTTGATGATAAAACAGCTGACTTGTGGTTTATGGAACCCAACAGTCCGCGCAGTGCTAGCGAAATCGGGAGTTCTTAAAACAATATCCGCATATTTATGCTAAAACTGTAAAAAAGTCTTGCCCCGCCATTCTTTCTTCTTTATGAAACCTATGAGGAAGATAAGACTTTCGGCTGGATCAAATGCTAATTTTAAAAACTCCTTTCCTGTCAGTGGCATCGGACGACTGCCTAGTTCTTTAACGTGGTCATAAAGTTGTTTAGAAAAGTTCATAGAGAATGTGGCTTCAAATTGTCCTAACTTACGGGTATAAAGCAATTGGCTTCCCACTTCTCACGGCTGCTAGTTGCAGTTCTGAAGCGAGCTTCTTGGAACATCATACCTCTCTTACCTGGCAGTCTTACTGATAATTTGCTCTGTATCATACATTGAACTACTTCTCTCATTTTATTTTTATCCTATTAACCTCTGTTACTAATTGTTTCTTTAAATTTCGCCAGTTTTCCAGATACTACCCACGAATAAGCTAATTACTAAAACAATTGAAGCATATTAAAACAATATTGTGAAATCCAAAACGTAGAATTATGTACGGGGGTTCCATTTAAGAAAGACAATCGAACTAAGGTAAGTGTAAGGCGTGCGTAAAAGATATGTTGTTTCGTTGTGTTGGTGTTTATACCCGTGAACATCAACACAACTAAATAGTGAGTTACAGCAGGTTACGTTATGAGCAGGTTACACATCCATATTCGATTGTCCTTCTCAAATGGAGAGAGGTCTACCCGATAGTATGGTATCCCGGAGTACTCGATTGCTATCTAGCAATATTATTAGCCACAGCGTTTATACCGTACAAGAAATAAATCAAATACAATAAACAAGATTAAATTAAACCTACGCATTCAATGTGATAGCCTTCAACGAAGTTTGATAGGAGTGGTGAAAAATTCTTGGCGGGAAAAAAACAAAACAAACAATGTCGTGCAATTCACTCAGCGCATTCATTTTAATTCTAGGGAGGACATACGAAACAATATTATACTTTATGCAAGGCGCTTGCACGCTTAGTTATTCGGGGCTACCCGACCTTCCCCTACTCTTGTTACTATGTGATTGATTTTATTCAAAAATTTAAAAATTATTTATCAGTAGATTGATTAATGTTCCATTATCTGTGGTTAATTTTTAAATTGAATTTAATATTATTAAATGGATTGCTATTAATAATGATATTGATACAAAATTAATAGCTGTTAAATGTTAAATAAAAAATATAAGAAGTTTTTAAATCTTTTGTTAACCCTTCAATATTTGATTAAAAGCATTGGAGAAAAATCTTATTTATAAATACTCAAATTTCAAATTCAATAGTTTAAAAAACCCTGAAATGTGTTCGACCAGTTTTCTATAGGTACGAATAATAAATCATAAAATTATATTCTCAATTACAAGGATAAGAATGCTTCTTTACAAAAAAACGTTTTTTTTTTTATATAACAGCTTGCATCAAACATGATTAATGGTGAGAATATGATAACAACAGAGTTTATGAGTAAGATAGTAATAAGTACAATATGCAGTTTTTTTGTGCAGGCCTTTATCGTTACCTGCCTCTCTAGGTACATAAATTACTTGTTCTGAGATAAGTAGCCATTCCATTCATTGGGACTCCATTAAAATTTCTATTTTCATGGTTGCGTTTTTAAAAGAATAATAAGAAAGTTAAGTAAAATGGTGAAGATATAAGAAATAAAGTAAATAAGAATAAAAAGATAAGTAAAGTAAATTAAAGTAAAAAGTATATACATATATGAACAAACAAAAGTGTAAATAACTAAATTAATACCAAGGTTGATAATATAAGAACAAAAGTATAGAGTAAATGGTAAAAGCATAGAGTAAATGTCAAAAGTATAGAGTAAGTACAGAGTAAGTGTCATTAATGAGTGATGATCGAAGTCATGGGATCATCGGTTATCATCAAATCATCTGAGGCCTCTTCCAGGTGTCTTTTACAAATTTTAGAGATAATGATGTTTCTTCTTTCTTCTTTATTCAGACCTTGTTTCTCCACAATCTGGACTGCGACAGTATTGTTCATTTGACCATCTCTTCCAGCTGGTTTCTCCCAATATTGAATAGCCATTCAGTCAGCAATGCATGGAATTGTAGATGTTTTGTAATTGTGATCTCTTTTGGTAATTTTTTAAACATCCGTGGTCCTAAGAAAATTGCATGCCTTTGAGCAAAATAAGTTTTCATAAACGGAACTTCCACTTATCGTAAAATTGTTGCTCTAGTATGGATCTGATGATTGATATTTTGCAGTTTATTAGTTTCATGCAAATTTTTTAATAGTAATTTTTGTAAATAATTGCCTTATATTTAGAACCTTCAGTTTTTGCAAAAGAGGCTCAGACTCATGATAGAAGGACTTGCTGAAAATAACTCGTAATATAGCCTTTTGTACCTTTATCAGTGGGTCAAATATTGTGATAGCTGCTCCACCCCAGCTCATTAAACCATAAATTATGCTGCTCTGGCAGAGTGCAAAATATATGTTTCTTAATTGTTTGAGTTTCAGAACATCCCTACTTTGAAGTAATATACAAGTCTTCGAAGTTTAACTGTTAGCTTGTCTATATGGGCTTCCCATCTAAGCTTATCATCAATGGTAACATCTAGATACCTGATCGTTTCTGAGTAACCTAAAGACTCACATTTGCCGTCACAGTTATTAATCATATCACATGTGTGAGTGGGTGGGTATGTTGGAGTAATGTGGCGGTTGACCTGTCTTATTAATACATGTAGTATCTTTGTAGAGAATGACGGTATCATCTGCGAAACTTATGATTTTGGTGTCAATACCTTCAAGATTTGACAAGTTGTTTACGTATATGAGAAAAAGTATAGGTTGATTGTAATAATTATTTTTATATAGGAAAAACGTGTACACATTTTGATGTTATTTAAAGAAGGTGTTTAAGTAACAATAATTATTCCAATACTAGCTGGTTGGCCCGGCTTCGCTGGGGACCATAATTCGGTAAGCATAGTCTCTTTTTTGCTGATTTCGGTACCTGTGATTAGATTGCCTTGCTGGACCGTCTTCGCTTTGCCAAAATATCAACAAATATTTTGGTTCACAATCCTAACAATCTAGAGAGAACTTTCCAAAACTTTCTAGAGCATTCCGAAATCTTCTAGAACTTCCTGTAATTTTCTAGAACTTTACCTTTCCAGAACCTTCTAAAGCATTATAATTCTTTCTGGAACCTCTAGGCCCACTGTCGCACTCCCTCAGTTTGGAACCTTATAGATCTTTCTGATAGCTAGTAGAACTTTCTCCCTCCAGAACTTTTTAGAGCATTCTCGAACCCTCTAGAACTTTCCGGAACTTTTAAAACTCGCTGACACTTCTGCAACTCAGTTTGGAACCTTATAAAACCTTTTCAAACTTTCTCCTTCCAGAACCTTCTAAAGCATTCGAGAACCTTAAGTTCTGGAACCTTCTAGACTCCCAGACATACTCCACCACACTGTTTGGAACGGCATGGAACTTACTTTAGAAGAATAAAGAATCTTCCAGAACGTTTTCCTTCCAGAACATTCTAGAACTTTATCAAACGTTCTGGAACCTTCTAGACTCACAGACATACTCCGCCACACTGTTTGGAACATTAGAGATCTTTAGGGAATCTTCTACAACGTTCTCCTTCCAGCACATTCGAGAACTTAATTGAACGTTTTAGAACCTTCTAGTTTCACCGACACCGCCACTCTGTTTGGAACCTTTTAGAACCTTCTTGAACTTTGTCTTTCTAGAATCTTCTAAAGCATTCGAGAACCTTCATGAACGTTCTGGAACCTTCTGGACTCACAGTCACTCTCCATCACACTGTTTGGAAGGTAAGAGAACATTCTTTAGAAGAGTAAAGAATCTTCTACAACGTTCTCCTTCCAGAACATTCTAGAACTTTTCTGGAACTCTATAGTCACAGATATACTCTGTCACTTTGTCTGGAACCTTATAGAACTTTCGTTAATCTTTTAGAACGTTCTTCTTCCAGAACTTTCTAGAGCTTAATCAAACGTTCTGGAATCTTCTAGTCTCGTTGACACACTCCGCACTCAATTTAGAACCTGGTAGATTTTTTGGGAATATTCTAGAATGTTCTCCTTCCAGAACTTTCTACAGCTTTATCGAAAGTTCTGAAATCTTCTAGACTCACCGACACACTTCGCCAGTGTGTTTGGAACCCTATAGAACTTTCTCGAACGTTTTTTTCCAGAACCTTCTACAAACTCTTCCAGAACCAGAATGCTAATGCATTCGAGAAACAGGAACATCATGAACTTTCTGTTCTAGACTTACTGACACACCTTATAGAACATTCGGGAATCTTCTAGAACATTTTCCTTCCAGAATTTTCTAAAGCATTATCGAATATTCTAGAATCATCTAGACTCACCGGCACACTCCGCCATTCAGTTTGCAACCTTATAGAATGTTCTTGAACTTTCTGCTTCCAGAAACTTGTAAAGCATTCGAAAACCTTCATCAGTGTTCTGGACACACTCCGCTACTCACTTAGGAACCTTATGGAACTTTTAATGATCTTCTAGAACTTCTTCTTCCAGAACTTTCTAGAGCTTTATTGAACATTATGGAACCTTCTAGACTCACAGACACACTCTGACATACTGTTTGGTACGTTATCGAACTTTTGTGAATCTTCTAGAACGTTCTCCATCCAGAACATTATATATATATATGCAATTTTCTTAGGACCACGGATGTTTAAAAAATTACCAAAAGAGATCACAATTACAAAACATCTAAAATTCCATGCATTGCTGACAGAATGGCTATTCAATATTGGGAGAAACCAGCTGGAAGAGATGGTCAAATGAACAATACTGTCGCAGTTCAGATTGTGGAGAAACGAGGTCTGAATAAAGAAGAAAGAAGAAACATCATTATCTCTAAAATTTGTAAAAGACACCTGGAAGAGGCCTCAGATGATTTGATGATAACCGATGATCCCATTGTGATGATATTGGCTTATTGAAATCGATATTGCTGAGAAGCTTATACTGGAATGGTTGTCTACTAAAGTTTATAATAAAGAGAAGCTTCACAACCCGTTAAATATTCTGTATTTATATGTTTGCCGGGTAAGTAGGTGCGGAAGAGCCTTTATTTTTTTCTTAAACGTAGAGGTGTGCCGCGCGTGTGACGCGTGCTTTACCTTTATTTTGACTGAATCGGACGAATCGCAAGACGCGGCCGTTAGCAGCGAATCTGGCCAATGAAAGGCGTCCTGAGATGGTAGACTTTTACTTTTACACGCAAGTTGGAATCAAAGATGGCGGGAGAGAGAGACTATATTTAGCGATACAAATTTGAGGAGCGGCCTTGAGTTTTTCAGCTTTGAAATCGGCCGAAGGCCTTGTCGAAGGGAGTCCGAAATAAGGAAGATAATTAACAGGACCGAGGAAGAAGCCGGAGGTGGATAATAATTCAAAAGAGATTTGGAACAGTGAACAGATAAGCATTTCCAATATTAATTATTTCTATTATCTTTTATGTGTATTCTATTTAGAACTTTGCATTGCTAAACGCGTATCGGATTTGATATATAGTAAATCGTAATTTTGCGGCTGGTGATAATCCATCCGGTGATTTTTCATAATACTTATGTAATACGTCGCGGCCAAACGGAAGTATCTTTATGCAAAGGAATTTTTGTATTATCTATACTGGCGATTGAATACACAGATTTCTATATGATTTGCCTAGTAGCGGTATGATAATTGTTGTATTGCGTGGGTGGTACACAGTCCGGTCTTCAGCTAAGGATCACATTTATATTATCTATTACGGTTAATTATTTTTACTATCGGGCTGTATTATTTTGGGAATAATTGAGATCGGGGTAATTATGTGTTTTTGATATCACGATTGTAAGGGTGATATAAATTCAAATCGTACGAGAAATTTCCTCCAAATAATATATTTTAAAATGCACCTGGATTTTATACTTATTTTATTGTGACATAAATATATAGGTTATTAGATTCGTTAGATGTTTATATTACGTACCACTAGGCAATCGTTTTAAACACTGCTCCTATAAAGACGTATTTTGAGTAGTATATATTGTATCTGTTTAGATTTAGTCGCATTTATTATTTCTAGTGGGGTTTTAGTATTGGTGCAAGGCCCCATTATGAGGCGAGAATAGGTCATATTCATAGCACGATTATAATAGGTATTTTTGCCGCGTTAGAGGTGGCACCTTGAAAAGTACAATCGCGTTTTATGTTCGTCCCGGACGGAGAAGTTCTGGCGGTATGTAAATAAATAGAATTAAAATATTATTGGTTATTTAGAATAGCGTTTTACTTGATAAAATTGCAGAGGATGTTTACGAGTATCGAATTTTTAACGATTGTGCAATATGGTTTGCGCTAAAATTTATTTTGCTTCGAATATAAGAGCAAAATTCTTGCTCAAAATTATTTACAGGTCGGCCTGGCATATGAATAAAAATTGCCATACTGCCGCCATCTAGCGGGAATCAGGAAAAGTTTTGAGCCTTCGCTAAGGATTAGTTAACCTTCAGTCTTCCGTAGCCGTGATAGTTATTCATATGACGTTGTTTTTATTCATTCAATATTAGATATTTGAAATGTTTTTCTTCAACATATTCCATTATTGTGGGTCGTTTGCGGTTTGTTCAGGGGTAGTTAACCTTCGGTCTTCCGTAGCCGTGATAGTTATTCATATGACATTGTTTTTATTCATTCAATATTAGATATTTGAAATATTTTTCTTCAACATATTCCATTATTGTGGGTCGTTTGCGGTTAGTTCAGGGGTAGTTAACCTTCGGTCTTCCGTAGCCGTGATAGTTATTCATATGACATTGTTTTTATTCATTCAATATTAGATATTTGAAATGTTTTTCTACAACATTTTCCATTATTGTGGGTCGTTTGCGGTTTGTTCAGAGGTAGTTAACCTTTGGTCTTCCGTAATCGCGTTATTTATTTATATGACAGATTGTTTTGTTTTATTCGTTTAATATAAGTAATATCATATTTTTACGAGTTACCGTAATTATTTACCTATATGATTTTATTATTGTGAGTGATGCAACGAATACTACTTGCACGAATAAGAATGTCAAGCCTGCTATTCGGTGAATACGAATGCGAATATTTCCACCGGTCGGCGGCACGCAAACATACTTGTAATTATATTGTTTATGTCTGCATGTGATATCACTATACGGCGTAGATGAACTAGTTTGAAGGGGTATATGTCCTGCATGTTCTCGGCGTAGACGGAGTAGTCTTTTTGTTTCTAGGATCCTATATAGTTTTACAGGCGCTGATATTAAAATAAATATACAAGGAAAACACTATTTTGGGAATCATTAACTGGAAGGCAGATATTGTAGTACACACACACAAGGATGACGTTATTTTAAATACATGACTGGAAAGCTGTTATTGGAAAACACATGCAAGGAGAACATCATTTGAAAGCGTTACTAGAGGATATGGTCAGTTTGCAGAGAACTTCAACTTCTGTCAGCAAAGGACCTTTTACTATGACTATTCTTCTTATCATTTGTTGAACGTGGTGCTTGTATGCAAAACTTAAAAATATTTAAAATTACAATTGAAAAAAATCTAAACGTTGTAAAATTTGCTAATGGAAGGAAAGAGGTTGGGATTCATTAACGCTGTGATGAGCAATACGTTATGACACGCCAGGTGGGCGTACCACATGGGCAGCTTAACGCATACCATCCTTACAATAGAGAGGCTACGGCTCAAGAATATGCGGTTGTTTCCTATAGCTCGGCGTCGAGAACTCACCCGTAACACGCTGGTGGGAAGCATCTCAGCGATTGATCGTCGCGGGGCTATTGATTTCAAACCTCTATGTTCTGAATGCAGGAGTGACAGCTATTTCTCCATCATGTACATTCTAATTTATACTGTACTAAAATAGTTTCATCACTCATCACCAATCTGATTGTCGTGACTGACAGAATTGATTATGAAAGGAGGGAGATCGGGGTTCTTTCGCATCGTGGCGATCAAAGTGTCGTGACACGCCAGGTGGGCGTACAACATGGGCAGCTTAACGCATACCATCCTTATAATAGAGAGGCTACGGCTCAAGAATATGCGGCTGTTTCCTATAGCTCGGCGTCGAGAACTCACCCGTATCACACTGGTGGGAAGAATCTCGATGCTTGGTCGTCCTCGGTGTCATCGAATCCAGATCTCTATGGTTATATCTTGAATAGAAGCTGATTTATTTGAACGAGTATCCTGAATCGGGAATGCCAGTTGACATCTCACCCTGACACATCATTCATCATCTTTACTATACTGCTGTATACTAGGAGCCTTTCGGAGCCCTTCTACTCTGGCACAGGACATACATATCAGGAACCACGCAATTAACCGTAATATTCACTCTGGAATACTATATCTTTACTATCTCTAGTCAATTAGACTACACCGTGGGATCATTCAGATCTATAATGTCTCTTTAATATCTCTAGTCAATTAGACTACACCGTGGGATCATTCACATCAACTATAATTGGCGATGCTAACATGGCTCTGTCTGACGCACTCAGGGATGAGTCTTTTCCAGCCACCCAGTTAGTTCATTCAGCCCTTTAATCAGCAGTAAACATAATAATAATCCGGCCCAGTAGCCGCGACGTGGGATCCCCATCATTATACACCAGTCAATTTGACTGCCCCGCGGGACAATATACAAACCTTAAAATCAGACGCGGGATTATCCCCCTCCCCCCCACAGGGGGGGGGGCATCTAGAATCCACGCTTGAACAGAAGTGGTTAGACACTTCTTAAATTTCACTTACAAAACTGTATCTTCCATTCCCTTAGAATCTCGGGCTGTGATAATGTCAGACAAAGCTTACCCCGAGCCTCTGGATGCGTCTTAGTTGTTATAAATATGTTTGTCTTCTCCCACTATGTACTGTGAACAGATTGAGCAGATCGGACAACGTGGGACGCGCTATCGGTAGGTTTCTTACTTGTGTTTTTGAATATAACGTATGCTATTATATCTTGTAAATCTGTCATAAACGGGTACCGCGTGTGGTTGTGCTAACACTGTTCTAAGCTGCTATTATGAGGTATTGATAATCAAGGCGGGCGGAATCTTTAGCGTATGCCGTTAACTTGGCAACGATTGTATTGTTTTATATTTCAGTATTTTAACCCCGGTGGTATTATAGTTATGGCGGTACAATGTAAGGAAGTTTTGCTACTAGCGTTTATTCCTCGGCTACGCCGCATATAATTGGCTTTTAGGCCGACTCAGGACGTGGACGATATGGGCTATCTTTCGTATAGGCGAAACTGTAGAATTCTGGAATGGTTTCTAGAAGTGCCCAAAGTAATTTCGGAAATATGTTTTATGTCTCTGGCATTTCGTCTATAAGTGTTTGAAGAAATACGTGGATTTCGTATCGATAACGGTTAGGCGTTCTATCATCTTTAGTAAATGAATCCGTTATGTTAATTACGAGTACGGATTAGTTACGTGCGTTTGTTATTTCCATAGTTAGGTAAGAATCCGTTCTATATTAGTCTAGTCGCGTTAATAAGAATACGAATCTCACCACATATCAAAAGAATTTTGGATAGCTACGAACACAACGGAGGGGGAATTTTCCTAACCACTAGATAGATCACGACTGGCCAATTTTGAAAATATAAAATCTTACCAAAAAAATTTAATATTAGCTTTCATGTAAATATACTTCCGAAGTTCTACGTTCGATAAAGTTTCATCTAGTAGCTTAAAGCATAAAGCGTGTGCTTAAAAGTCACAAAAGTAGTAATAAAGTTCAATTCGGTAGCTTAAAGTCTCGAGCTTTGGGCTTTCGTAAAACTTATATATTATTAAACTTTATTGTTAGGTATTTAGCTTAGGTAGCCAGACAGGTGACGTTACACCATGACTGACGATCGATCATCACTCATTAATGACACTTACTCTGTACTTACTCTATACTTTTGACATTTACTCTATGCTTTTACCATTTACTCTATACTTTTGTTCTTATATTATCAACCTTGGTATTAATTTAGTTATTTACACTTTTGTTTGTTCATATATGTATATACTTTTTACTTTAATTTACTTTACTTATCTTTTTATTCTTATTTACTTTATTTCTTATATCTTCACCATTTTACTTAACTTTCTTATTATTCTTTTAAAAACGCAACCATGAAAATAGAAATTTTAATGGAGTCCCAATGAATGGAATGGCTACTTATCTCAGAACAAGTAATTTATGTACCTAGAGAGGTAGGTAACGATAAAGGCCTGCACAAAAAAACTGCATATTGTACTTATTACTATCTTACTCATAAACTCTGTTGTTATCATATTCTCACTATTAATCATGTTTGATGCAAGCTGTTATAAAAAAAAAAACGTTTTTTTGTAAAGAATCATTCTTATCCTTGTAATTGAGAATATAATTTTATGATTTATTATTCGTACCTATAGAAAACTGGTCGAACATATTTCAGGATTTTTTAAACTATTGAATTTGAAATTTGAGTATTTATAAATAAGATTTTTCTCCAATGCTTTTAATCAAATATTGAAGGGTTAACAAAAGATTTAAAAACTTCTTATATTTTTTATTTAACATTTAACAGCTATTAATTTTGTATCAATATCATTATTAATAGCAATCCATTTAATAATATTAAATTCAATTTAAAAATTAACCACAGATAATGGAACATTAATCAATCTACTGATAAATAATTTTTAAATTTTTGAATAAAATCAATCACATAGTAACAAGAGTAGGGGAAGGTCGGGTAGCCCCGAATAACTAAGCGTGCAAGCGCCTTGCATAAAGTATAATATTGTTTCATATGTCCTCCCTAGAATTAAAATAAATGCGCTGAGTGAATTGCACGACATTGTTTGTTTTGTTTTTTTCCCGCCAAGAATTTTTCACCACTCCTATCAAACTTCGTTGAAGGCTATCACATTGAATGCGTAGGTTTAATTTAATCTTGTTTATTGTATTTGATTTATTTCTTGTACGGTATAAACGCTGTGGCTAATAATATTGCTAGATAGCAATCGAGTACTCCGGGATACCATACTATCGGGTAGACCTCTCTCCATTTGAGAAGGACAATCGAATATGGATGTGTAACCTGCTCATAACGTAACCTGCTGTAACTCACTATTTAGTTGTGTTGATGTTCACGGGTATAAACACCAACACAACGAAACAACATATCTTTTACGCACGCCTTACACTTACCTTAGTTCGATTGTCTTTCTTAAATGGAACCCCCGTACATAATTCTACGTTTTGGATTTCACAATATTGTTTTAATATGCTTCAATTGTTTTAGTAATTAGCTTATTCGTGGGTAGTATCTGGAAAACTGGCGAAATTTAAAGAAACAATTAGTAACAGAGGTTAATAGGATAAAAATAAAATGAGAGAAGTAGTTCAATGTATGATACAGAGCAAATTATCAGTAAGACTGCCAGGTAAGAGAGGTATGATGTTCCAAGAAGCTCGCTTCAGAACTGCAACTAGCAGCCGTGAGAAGTGGGAAGCCAATTGCTTTATACCCGTAAGTTAGGACAATTTGAAGCCACATTCTCTATGAACTTTTCTAAACAACTTTATGACCACGTTAAAGAACTAGGCAGTCGTCCGATGCCACTGACAGGAAAGGAGTTTTTAAAATTAGCATTTGATCCAGCCTAAAGTCTAGGTTTCATAAAGAAGAAAGAATGGCGGGGCAAGACTTTTTTACAGTTTTAGCATAAATATGCGGATATTGTTTTAAGAACTCCCGATTTCGCTAGCACTGCGCGGACTGTTGGGTTCCATAAAACGAGCGGTAGAAGTTATACTTCTTTGTCGTGATTCATATTTACATATTGGTTGAAAATGTATAATAATACAATAATATGATGTCTAGGGAGATGATAAATATAACTGATAACACTTTAATGTAATTAAATTATTAATAATTGTTTTTGAAGTGATATACCTAAATGTAACTTTTAGTTTGTGATAGGTAAAATAACAGAAAAATATATTTCAATCGACGTCTCACAACGATTGAAAGAAAAGACACTCGTATGACGCGACAACTCAAAAACCGTGCCTACCCACTTTCATATTTTATCATTTTTCTGTTCCGTATTCAAAAGTTTCGAAACTATACAGCTTTAACAGCCGCATTGAATGTTGAATGAATAATTTTTTTTTTTGTTTTGAAAACTAATATCTGAAAATTACGTCGTTTTTGCAAACATCGAAATTAACATACGCACCTAAAATAGTAATTCCATAAATACTTATTTGTATTTTTAATCCAATAACCAATCATTCTTCAGCTTTTGAATTAAGCATCTTCAGATTGGTGCTCGATTTATGATGGTCGACGATACATTATTTATAGTAGGTACTGAAACAGATTTGAAGTGAATAAATTTTTAACATTTCGTGGTCTCGCATTTACGCTACAGTAAAAATTACACTCAATGCGCTAAAAGAAGATAACTTCAATAAACCGATACTTTTTCAATCACATTAATAAAAATTAATTATTATATTAAATTTTATTTAACAAAAATGTGAAATATACTTTGGCCTTTAATTTTTGGCAACATAAAAGCCGGCATATCTCCGGACATACTTATCAATATGGTGGCCCAAACATTTTGGCTTTAAAAACGTCACAATCACAACAAAAACACAAATAATGAAGATTGGAAGTTTTGATATGCACACAACCTTCGTGAGTCCAATCCTTGCATTCATGGCATTGAATACAGTCTTCTTCAAAAGTTTCTCCATACATGATGCGCTCGGTCTTCTGATCTCTATTTTCCTGGAAAAGGCTTCGAATACTTCACTTTATTTTCTTGATTATTTTTATCATCTTTACTTTTGTATATTTCTGCAGGCCTCTTTCTGCGGACGTTGAGTTGCCAAAGAGTTTGTTCCCCTTTCATTAATGTAAAAAAAATTGGGGTAACGTGTATCATGTAGGTACGAGCGGTAGAAGTTAGGGGAGGATGGGTGAATTGCGGACGCTGAAACAAAATAACGTACAAAACCTATACTATTAGAAACAATCAGCCTGACTTTATTTATTATGAAACTTTAGTTATTCACCTACAAAATCTACATTAATTATTTTACGAGATCAATCAACAACTATATATTTTTAATCAAAAACAAAACCTTGTCTGTCCGTAATTACCCGTAGCCCTTATGGTAAATACGGACGGGTGTTGGGTTAATTACGGACAGCATGGGGTATTTACGGATGAGGTCCCACTCATTCACACAAGTCACAAATAAAGCCTCTGGAAGAAGTCCCAGCAGCGCACTTCTCAAGAGCCCAATTCTAACATTTTAAACACACAATCCAGCCTTCGCTGAGGGGGTCACGATATTTTTCCTGACAAAAAATGCAAAAATATTCATCATTCTCTTGTACAGTTTCAACAATTTTAAAATTTCTCAACTTTTGATCGTTTTTCTTTAGTATTTTTTTGGTTTCCTTTGTAGTTATTTCTCTTTTCGTTTCAGATTCTTCCTTTTTCTTTCTAGTCTCTTTTGTTCTTTTTCTTCTAGGTAAACTTTTTCCGGTGTGCTGGTAAAAATGAATATGTTTTTTTTAACCCACCGTTTGTTACGATTAGGTTATAGAGTTGGTACCTTTACTATGTCAATAAATAGTACTGAGGAAGACTGGCTAGTTTAACTTGTCATATTTTTGCTTAAATCAGCATCATTGATAACATCACCTGCGCGTACTAATTCATTCGCACGTTTTATTTATTTTGAATATTCCATGTTAGGAACGTTTCTAAAGAGTTGAGATGCCTCTTAAGATCCTCTTTGACTTGAAATACTATCATTGGCTGCATCAAAGATGACTTGAGATTCATTTTGAGCTCTCTTTAGCTTAAATTATCAAAGTTGATGTTTCTGGTGTTAAGTGGAGTTTCTGGTTCAATAATATAACCAAAAATTGCAAAAGTGCCTTTGAATTTATCTTGATCCACTGGGTAAATTACAGCACACCTGAAGCCATTAATAGTTTTTTCTATACTTGTTGTTCGGTTAAAGGTTGTTTTGTATAAAGACCTACAGTATCGTATGCTGTAATTTTGGCTCCCGGATTGTTGACCGTAAGCTTTCAGACTTACGTGGCTCTCGTGATTATCCAGTACTAGCAAAACGGGATTATCAGCCGAAGGTTTTGCAAATTCTTTGAAATACTGGAGCTATTTAACGAATATTCGTTCAGTTATCCAACCAGAGTCGGAAACACTAGCTAACATATTACTATCACTGTCTCATAAGCAGTGCATTCATTCTCTTTCTTTTGAATGTGAAAAATGGTGGAATATAAGTGCCTCTAGCGTTAAAACAATTTTCAACTGTAGTTAAGGTACCGCGATTGCACGGTAAATTTACCAACTTGATTTAATCTCTTTGATGCAAGAATTCTGGAATTCTGTTTTACAGTACTAATCCTAGTTTCATATACATTGTTGATTGAATCTGATTTAAATTGCTATTTGATTGTAAGTGTTTTCAAATTTTCAAAAATATATCTATTTTTTCAGGGTTAAATACTATACTAAAATGTGCAATAAATTGGCTTAGGTTTTGATATATAATCAAGTCAGGGGTAATTGAGGACGTCCGTATTTACCCCAGGGTGCTTGTCCGCAATAAACCCAACGAGTTTAAAATATAACAACGACAATTATTTGTTGGTTAAAAAAATTTATCATCGAAAGTTATTGTGTAATTTATTCTCGATTATCGAGGTAATCGATAAAAAATATTACTTTTTATTGTCACTTATTTCATAGACACAGCACTCAAAATAGTAAACACTAAAAATTAGATCAAAATTCACAAAATTTTTTGATTTTATTTATCTTGAAAATTTTGCACAGCTTTCTTTCGTGAATGTTTTCTCGGCACTAAAGATGGCGGAAAGTAAAACGTTATCGTGGCGGCCGGGCGCGGAAGTAAGGGATCGGGTAGATATCTGCTAGTCCGTATTTACCCCGCGTCCGCAATCACCCCATCGTCCCCTATACTTCTTTGTCGTGATTCATGTCTAGGGAGATGATTAATATAATTGATAATACATTATTGTAGTTAAATGACATATATATTTTTATGCACATTTGATAACCCTGTCTCATCAGCATTGTGAGTACGAGAAGGAGAAGGAGGGTACTTGTATTCTTTTAGTGGATGTGTAAGCTGATCACAAGACAGACAACTTATAGTTTATGGTCCCCAGCAGCCCGCGCAGTGATGGCGGTTTCGGGAGTTATCAAAACAATAACCGGATAATTTCTGCTAAAACTGTAAAACGTCTTCCTCCACCATTCTTCTCAAATTATGAAACCTATGAGGAAGATGAGACTTTCCGCTAGATAAATACTAATTTTAAAAACCCTTTTCTAGTCATTGGCACCAGATGGTTTTCTAATTCATTAAAGTGGTTCATAGAGTTGCTTAGAAAAGTTCTCAGAGAATGAAGTTCAAATCGTCCTAACTTCTGGTATAAAGCAATCTCTTTGCCACTTTTCACGGCTGCTAGTTGCAGTCTTACTGATAACTTGCCTCCTATTACACATTGAACTACTTCATTCATTTTATTTTCATCCCATTCGCCTATATTATTAACTCTTACTTAAATTTTGACAGTTTTCAAATCTTCTTGCAAGAATAGAAACGTGATTTTAAAGCGAAATACAAAAACGAACAGCTTATTTAAACACTATTTCGAAATCCAAAACTGTGAATTACATCGGGGGGTGCCCGATCCCTGTCAAGAAAAAAAAATTAACGATTACAAATTTTAAATAAGTATATAAACTTACTAAGTACATATATCAAAAATAAAATACAAAATAAAACAGTGGATCCGAAACAAGGGGAAAGATAAAAAAGGCACACTTACTCAAACACACTAACACACACTATAACCTCATATATTGTATACTAGCTGTTTATACTAAGGATTAAATTTTAAATAAATTTATGAGGGTAAACGAAGGTTCGATTCGAACGGTATAGATTTGCATCGTTTTGAGTACGATTGGTTGAACGGTACAGATTTACATCTAAAATATATCAAAGGACGGGTAAAAGTAAAAAGGGGAGGGAAGAAATGTCACTTTTGACACCCGCTGGGTCCTAACGAATAAGTTTCCAAATTTTGTATCCGATCGATCAAACGGTACAGATCTGCATCAAAAATATATCAGGGTAAGGGAAAGGTTCAAAGAATAGGGGGAAATGTCGCACATAATACCCGCCGAGACCTTAAGAATAAGTTTACAAATTTTGAGTCCGATCGGGCAAACGGAACAGATTTGCATCGAAAACATATTAGGGGAGGGGAAGGGTTAAAATAATAGGGGGAAAATGTTGCATGTTTTACCCGCCGAGTTTTTAAGAATATGTTTCCAAATTTTCAGTCCGATCGGTCAAACGGTACAGATTTTTATCGAAAATATATCAGCGGAGGGGAAGGGTAAAAGAATAGAAGGGAAATGTCGCCCGCCGAGTCCTTAAGAATAAGTTTTCAAATTTTGAGTCTGATCGGTCAGGTCAAACGGTACAGATTTGCATCGAAAATATGTCGAGGGGAGAGAAAGGGGTAAGAGAATAGGGGGAAAATGTTACCTAGGTTACCCGCCGGGTCCTAAAGAATAAGTTTCCAAATTTTGAGTCCGAACGGTCTAACGGTTCAGATTCGCATCGAAAATTGGTCAGGGGGAGGGGAAGGGGTAAAGAGAACAGGGGGAAAATGTTGCCTTTGTTACCCGCCGGGTCCCACAGCATATGTATGCTAATTTTGAGTTCGATCGGTCAAACGGTTCAGATTCGCATCGAAAATAGGTCAGGAAGAGGGGAAGGGGTATGAAAATTGGGAGGAAATGTTGCCTGTGTTCGCCGCCAAGTCCTAAAGAATAAGTTTCCAAATTTTGAGTCCGATCGGTCAAATGGTACAGACTGACATCGAAAATAGGTCAGGGGGATGGGGAGGGGTAAGAGAACAGGGGGGAAATGTTGCCTATATTACCCGTTGGGTCCCAAAGCATCAGTATGCAAAATTTGAATCGAATCGGACAAACGATGTGGATTTGTATAGAGAACACACAGACAGACAGACATTGAGTTTTATAGAAATAGATTTTTTATTATATTACTTTAATCACTTTATTATGTTACTTTTATATACAACACTTCATCAAAAATAAATAATTATTTTACTATATATCTATCTACATACTATGTTTTGTATTACATAATATTGTCAACTACGCCTATTCAACACAGATATTTCTAGTGAGACAGACACAGTCTAACCCAAATTTTATATTTAAATTAAGTAGAAAAAAAAACTTTTTTGTGA
The DNA here is from genome assembly GCA_016648135.1 of Agrypnia vestita. NCBI lineage: Eukaryota > Metazoa > Arthropoda > Insecta > Trichoptera > Phryganeidae > Agrypnia > Agrypnia vestita. The sequence goes on along the minus strand of JADDOH010007854.1, from coordinate 41,937 downwards.
AAATAAGCCTCCACAGTCTCGTCGGAAAGAGACCAGAGTCCACAAATCCGCGCGGAAGCGGAGAAGAGATGGAATCCACAGGGCTTATGACCTGTCGTCGGCAGGAGGATCCTTTACTCGACGTAAAAAAAAACGTATGTATACTGCCTTTTCAGATTTCCTTGTCTGCCTTCCCCTCATATAATTGGTTATGGCGTATTCATGCCAAGCCAACCACACACGATTTAAACATAAAGTGTGAAACATATAATCGTTCATGATCAAAGTCTTTAAATTTATCGCTCCTTTTTTCTACGAATTGCATAAATGATTTCGTTACATTTCAATTAAAATTTCTCCAGTACTATTTGTAAAATATACACCAAGACATACATGCCTTCACACCGAACGGCTAAGAAGTACCTATTTGTCCTGTATGATCTCTTCAACCAAATACCCAAACAGTGGTGAACATCTACTTTTATTGTGCAGAAAGAAACAAATTTTATATAAAAAATAGATTTATCTACTTTGGAATCATATTTTGTGGCTTACGTCTGTCAATAAGTACAGAAAGATATCAGTCTTATCTTTTTAAAACGTGGGACTATCACTACACGATATCGAATGTTATGAATTCATTCGCTTAAATAAAGTCAAATACAATTATTAAAACCTTGAACCTTGAACACTTTTTGTATTCGTGGTGCGTATACACCACGATAAGAAATAAATAAATAAGAAGTATTTTTACTCTACTATTATGAAATATTTTTATTGTTTTAGTATCTTAGACTGAAAAGGTTAAAAATTAATGAAGCCAAAATGAAAATTCCTGAACAGAAAAGTAACCAACAGGCTCTGAAGATGCAAAGGGCTCTTCTTGAGGAAAATCAGGAAGAGTCAAAAGTAGTTATCAAAACCCTCCAGGACTCTCTGGAGGATAAGAGAGGCCACCTGCGATGAGACCAGCAACACAAGGCGGAAAGGAGCAGGAAGAATCTAAAAAGTGTATGCTTCAGCAGTCGTAAGTCATTTATTTTATATCTAACTACTCCTTTATTTTAAACTAAAATATTGTTATCACGTCGTGGAACTTGGACTTTTGTAAGCTAAACTAACATTTTTTAAACTTAAACAGGCTAAGAGGCCCAATTACACAGTCAAAACATATAACAAAGCACCCAGGCTTGAGTAAATCACCCGATTCGAACCCGGAACCCTCGGTGTGAGATGCCAGTGTTATCATACCCACTGGGCTACGAGGGCCACCAATTTCACTTAAATATATGTAGATGGTAAAATAAAATAAAAAGTGGCTATAATGATATATCTGGGAGTCACAATAGATTTTAGACTCTGCTTTTGGTATAATACTAGTTATATAAATAAGAAGATTGATCAAAAAAGTTCAATTTTGGAAAAAATTGAAAATATAGCAATACCGACCGAGTCAAAACAGTAGAACACTAGCTGTAATCCGTCAAAAATGACGGTACTTATATGTTGGTTCCCCTTAAGAATTTGTATTTATTTATTTATAAAAAAAGAAAATAAAGAGGAAGAAGAAAAAAGAGAAAGTAAATGAAAGAAGAAATAAAAAAAGGTTTTATATTATAAATAATTCTAGTGGGGTTTTAGTATTGGTGCAAGGCCCCATTATGAGGCGAGAATAGGTCATATTCATAGCACGATTATAATAGGTATTTTTGCCGCGTAAGAGGTGGCACCTTGAAAAGTACAATCGCGTTTTATGTTCGTCCCGGACGGAGAAGTTCTGGCGGTATGTAAATAAATAGAATTAAAATATTATTGGTTATTTAGAATAGCGTTTTACTTAATAAAATTGCAGAGGATGTTTACGAGTGTCGAATTTTTAACGTTTGTGGAATATGGTTTGCGCTAAAATTTTATTTGATTCGAATATAAGAGCAAAATTCTTGTCTCAAAATTATTTACAGGTCGGCCTGGCATATGAATAAAAATTGCCATACTGCCGCCATCTAGCGGGAATCAGGAAAAGTTTTGAGCCTTCGCTAAGGATTAGTTAACCTTCGGTCTTCCGTAGCCGTGATAGTTATTCATATGACATTTTTTTTTTTAAAATAAATAAATAAATATAGCTTTATTCCAGAATGTGGGGAGGTTCGTGCAATCCCACACATTCCATATAAAAGAAAATACACACATTAAAAATATTATATAAAACAAAAGAGAAATAGTAAAATAGAAGAAGAACATATAAAATAGAAGAGAAGTATTAAAAGTAATCAAAAGAAATATACGGTAAAATATCGGCTTTAGCGAGCGATGGCAAGTCAATTATGCGGGGCCAGTATCTTTCTCCAGTGTGCATCGATGCTGGATTCTGGAGTAAGACGGGCTTCCAGGATAAGGATATTTCCGGAGCTGTATATCCTTTCCCTCATCCCTGCCACCCTGGATCTTAAGAGGGCTGCAAAGTTGGGAACACGCCCCTCAGTGAACATACCGGAAGCGCTGCAATATCTGGGAAGGCCAAACATCATACGAAAGGCGTTGTTATATTGTATGCGAAGTCTTTCTATGCTGCTCTTTTTATAATTTGTCCAGAGTTCACATGTATATAATGTTGCACAGAAGGCAAGGAAGAGCGTTCTTTTTACAGCGGTGCTACAAAGACGAAACCTTCTACACAGCATATTCGCTTTCACACTGAGAGCTCGTCTTTGCCTGTCAATATCGTCGTCGTCCATTAGATTATTTGTAATTATGTGTCCTAGATATTTCGTTCTTTCGGTCTATTGTTTTTATTCATTCAATATTAGATATTTGAAATGTTTTTCTTCAACATATTCCATTATTGTGGGTCGTTTGCGGTTTGTTCAGGGGTAGTTAACCTTCGGTCTTCCGTAGCCGTGATAGTTATTCATATGACATTGTTTTTATTCATTCAATATTAGATATTTGAAATATTTTTCTTCAACATATTCCATTATTGAGGGTCGTTTGCGGTTAGTTCAGGGGTAGTTAACCTTCGGTCTTCCGTAGCCGTGATAGTTATTCATATGACATTGTTTTTATTCATTCAATATTAGATATTTGAAATGTTTTTCTACAACATTTTCCATTATTGTGGGTCGTTTGCGGTTTGTTCAGGGGTAGTTAACCTTTGGTCTTCCGTAATCGCGTTATTTATTTATATGACAGATTGTTTTGTTTTATTCGTTTAATATAAGTTATATCATATTTTTACGAGTTACCGTAGTTATTTACCTATATGATTTTATTATTGTGAGTGATGCAACGAATACTACTTGCACGAATACGAATGTCAAGCCTGCTATTCGGTGAATACGAATGCGAATATTTCCACCGGTCGGCGGCACGCAAACATACTTGTAATTATATTGTTTATGTCTGCATGTGATATCACTATACGGCGTAGATGAACTAGTTTGAAGGGGTATATGTCCTGCATGTTCTCGGCGTAGAGGGAGTAGTCTTTTTGTTTCTAGGATCCTATATAGTTTTACAGGTGCTGATATTAAAATAAATATACAAGGAAAACACTATTTTGGGAATCATTAACTGGATGGCAGATATTGTAGTACACACACACACAAGGATGATGTTATTTTAAATACATGACTGGAAAGCTGTTATTGGACAACACATACAAGGAGAACATCATTTGAAGGCGTTACTAGAGGATATGGACAGTTTGCAGAGACCTTCAACCCTGTCAGCTAAGGACATTTTACTATTACTATTCTTTAGCCTTTTTGTATAACCGTGAATGAACTAGATTGAAGGGGCTTATGTTCTGTATGTGCTCGGCGTAGAGGGAATAGTCTATTGTTTCTAGGATCTAATACAGTTTTACAGGCGCTGATATTGAAATATATATATATATATATATATAAAAGGAAAACACTATTTTGGGAATCATTAACTGGAAGGCAGATATTGTAGTACACACACACACAAGGATGACGTTATTTTAAATACATGACTGGAAAACTGTTATTGGGAAACACATACAAGGAGAACATCATTTGGAGGCGTTGCTGGAGGATATGGGCAATTTGCAGAGAACTTCAACTTCTGTCAGCTAAGGACTTTTACTATTACTATTCTTTCGCCATTTTGTATAACCGTGGATGAACTAGATTGAAGGGGCTTATGTTCTGTATGTGCTCGGCGTAGAGGGAATAGTCTTTTGTTTCTAGGATCTAATACAGTTTTACAGGCGCTGATATTAAAATAAATATAATAAGTTACGGAAGTTACACGAATTTACGACAGACGGACAGACAGATAACGAAATTATAATAATTGAGATAACTCTATTAGTATTCCTCATATAAATCACTCTGCATCAGCATTTTGTTTTTGGCTGGTGATGAAGTAGGAAATTCAAAAAATATTACTGCAAAATAATATTTTGAAAACAATATCAAGAATAAATAGTCGGAGCATAGCCCAGGCAATGAAGGTTTTTTGTCGGAACAAATTAGAGACAAGCTGAATTTTTGCCAGTTATTAGAACCTAATTAGAGGAGTATTTCCTCAAAAGTCCCCGCCCCTCCCCCTTGTGCTCCCTCCCCCATCCCCCCTTAAACATCAATTTTTCAAGTCTTTATATTATCGCTTATATCTCCCTCATTATTTAAGAAAAATTAATATTTTATTTATCGTTTTATTTATTAACAACTAATCTTCAAAAAAGATATCATAACATTTTTTTGTAAACATAATACTTTCGTGAGAATTCACTAATATACTTAAAATTTTCATTAAAATAACATTTCAAGCTTTTTAAATATGGCCCATATTCTGTTGTTATTAAAGAAAATTTCATATTTATTTTACTTTTTTATTCCTTAACATCTATTCTTTAAAAAAGGTTATTTAACATTTTTCAGTAAACATAATATTTTCATGAGAATTCACTAAAATACTTAAATTGTCATTACCAAAAAATTTCCATCTTTTTAGTTAAGGCCCATATTCTGTTATTATTTAAGCATAAATTCATTTTTTTTACCTTTTTATTCCTTAACTTCATTATTTTTAATTATTTTCATGAGAATTCATCAATTAAAATTAAGTTAAAATAGTTAAAATTTTCATTAACAAAAATTCTGGTTTTTGAGTTACCACTCATATTTTCGTTATCCCTTATTCAAATCTCTAAAACGAGGCCAAGTTTTAATCCTTATAATGTCAGCCAAATAAAACAAGCTTGACATTTTTTCTAGACTTACTATTTTATTCGTAATTCCATGAATTATTTGGTTTTTTAATTTTTAGGTTTAGAAAAACGTAATCTAAACTCACAAGTTTTGCATGGGTCACTTTCGACCAACCTTGTTTTTGGAAGCGTCCGAGAATGTAGCTTCTGCAGAAATTGATATCGAAATCGCTAAGATAATTGTAAGGCTAGGAAGTTTTTACCTCCTTATTTCATTTATGGGCTCTTTAGGATATATCATGGAAGAAAGTGGACTTGAAAGTTTGTGGGCTATAGTGTATGGTCTGAATACACTTACAAGCACTTACCCAATGCGAAATCAGCCCATTTATATATACAAAAAATGATGGAAATCAATTCTAAACTGACAGAAAGTGAGCTAGAGCTGTTTACAACAAAAGGATTATTTACAGTGAGACGTAGTGGCAAATTTTGGTCAATATGAGTATCGAGCAATGCCTTATGCGCCTATTGAAATCTGTCGGAGGTTTGATGCATGGTAGAGGCATCACAGAAAGTATACTTTCAAAATGGATACATGGAACCCCCTATTTTGTAAAGGTGCATGAAGCCTTAGAAGACTTTTTGGGAAGTTCCACAACATTCAATGAACAACATGTAGAAGAAAGAAGCGAGACCAGTTAAATATTCAAAAGTTTACCTCATGACTTCAAGAACGTAATCCATTTACAAAGGAATCAGGAGAACTTCTATCTTTGTCATCTGGTTATATATCATAAAATGCGCGGAATAAACTTCTTTGAGTTGCAGTTGCACAGAAAAAACAACGTGAAAACTCAGGCCAAGCCAAGGATGGTGAAGGTTCGATCAAAAGAAGTAATAGTCAATCCTCAACAGCTTTTCAATAGAATTTTATGCATTTGTTATAGTCCTATGAAACTATAAGCTATCATACGAGTTAACTGTTAGGTCACCATCTATATTTGATGTGTCACTCCGTAAAGGAATAAAATCTTCATGTTGATGAAGATATTTGAAAATGGTTTACAAAATTATGTTGATTTTCATGTAAAGGAATAAAATCTTCATATTGAGGAAGATATTTGAAAATGGTTTACAAAATTATGTTAATTTTCATGACGGGAATTTTTAATTCCTTCATTATGTGAGCTGGCCAAACGATTCAACTTACGGAGGATTTGTAAATAACTATTGTGACTATGTTATTTCAAATTATGGATACATTGCTACTTTTGACGGATATCCAGAACATTCAACCACTAAAAATGAAGAGAAAAGTAGAAGAGCCTTAAAGAAAAGTTTATGTAACATCCATTTTGAAGAAAATACAAAATGTACTAAGTACACTTAAGGAAAACTTTTTAGGAAACAAAAAAAGATTGTTAAAAGCAGTGGCTTCAGAAATGGATAAAAGGAAAATATCAACCTTGACCGCTGAAGACGATGCTGATGCAGATATAGTGAATATTGCTATAGAAAAGCTTAAGGATTACACGAAGGTTGTTGTTGTAGGATTTGATACAGATTTATTGACTTTATTAGTGGTCTTGGCTCCAGAGAAAAAATAAAATTATTTTTGTAAGCAAAAAGGTAGCAAGGATCCAACTAAACTATTTTACATTTTGATTATTTGATCGAGCAGCATAGTAAAATTAAAAGAAGTCTCTCGTTTGTACATGTAATGACCGGATGTGACTACATCATGCTTTTATGGTTTAGGAAAGATAAAAGCTGTTGAAGTGGTGAAATCTTCGGTTGAAGCTCAGCGACAAGCTTCAATATTTTTGCAAGAAAATACATCAAAAGAACTATTGCTAGTTAGTGGAGAAAGATTTACCCTTGAACTATATGGAATCAATAGAAAAACAAACTTAAATGAAGCTCCTTATTTCAAATTTATGAATCTGACAGAAAATCACATTTACGATCAAATTTCAATCTGGCAAAATTACGCCCACGACCGAGGCATGTCAACAACACATAGGTACTAAGAGTTTACTTGCAAGTCCAAAAATGGTTAGGCATAGTTTACTAGCTACTGAAAAGTTCTTCAACCAGTGACTTCTTTGAAAACTTTAACGCCAAATGATCTTTTGCATTTAGTGTCATGTTCATGTAAATCTGCTAATGGGAATTACTCCAGATGTAGAAAGTCAGGTTACTTTGTTCAGATATGTGCGAGCACTGCAGTCGTCCATTGGTGCATGTCACAATGCACCAATGGACGACGATAATGGCAAAATTAATGAAGACTAGCAGGAAAGCAATCGGCTTCGCCGATTGCTTACTGCTAGGCCCTGCGGGCGGCTATTGTGGCCGCTTCGCGGCCAATGACGGCCGCTCCGCGGCCAGCCATGGCCGCTGCGCGGCCAATTGTATCTGGAAATTTTCCATTTTTGCTATTGTGGCCGCTTCGCGGCCAATAACGGTCGTCCCGCGGCCAATTGTGTTTGCTCTGCAACAAACACAATTGATTTCCTTACTGTTACAAAGTTAATAGAATTTGATAATTGGCCGTATTTTGAAGTAAGCAATATTTCTTTTTTTGTTTGTTGACAGTTACTGTATAATATTGTGATGCTGTCAACTCTGAGTTTTTAAGTTTGGCTGGTTTAAAAATAATGAATTCATCAACATTGAGGAGAAAAAAATCAGGTTTTAGTGTCTATGGTAGCTGTCAGTGACAGACAAAATTTCAGTGAAAAAATCAGGTTTTACTGTCTATGGTAGCTGTCAGTGACATACAAAAAATGAAACAGCTGTCGAATTCTTCTTTGTATTTATTTTTATCGATAAAATTACAGCGTCTTATTTATTAATAAATTACATAGCATTTTAGTTAAATGATTATTGATAAATGAATGTATTTTAAAAATATATCATTTTGTAGTCCATTTCACGACCATCATCTTTAATACTATCCACATAATAAAATGTAAAGATTGGACCTTCTAAACGCCCGAGTACATCTTCGTTAATCAATCGAGCATGTTCATTCTTTGGACACAGTATCGCTCGTTTACTCATTAGGGGAACATCCGCTATAGAATGTATTCATTATATATGCTTTGAACAACATTTTGACTTACACTTTCATTTGGAATAAGCACTGATGACGCATACTTTCCTTCCACAGGAGGCAGCTTTCCATCGCCTAAATCTAACAGCCTCTGTGTAAATGAATTTTCATCTTCTAAAGCGGGGACATTAGTTTTCAAATTGAAAATAGTAAAATTTTTCCAATGTTGGCTGTTTTTAATAGATGTCGCTACTAACTGACTGCGAGAAGCCCTTCGAGAAACTGGTAGAATTTGTCTAGTCGCCGCCCAAAATGATTACTTTATTGCCAAAAATATCATTATTACCCTTTATATCGCGCAGAGTACGTTCGATTATATCTAAAGCTATAACTGGCACCATCGGTGCTTCATCCCAGATGATAACATCAGCTGCACTTATAATTGCACGGTTCTTGGATGTCACTCTGCATGTTGTGTTATTCTATAAATCAAGAAGTAAATTAAAAGCCATGTGACATGTACGTCCACCTGGTAATAAAATTGCTGATATTCCTGTCCAAGCAACAGATAAAACTTTCTTAGATCTTCCTCTTCAAGTATGTATAATAGTCTTATAAAGGAACGTTTTACCTGTGCCACCAGGACCGTCAATAAAGAAACATTTTTTTGTTTCAGGTACATCTGAAATTTTTTACTTAATATACTGTCGAAAGCACAATGTTGTTCTCGATTGAGTTTTCCAGCCATCTCTAACCCTAAAGAACTTTCTAATGCTAAATTAATATCAACCACTTCATTATAAGTATTACTGTAATCTGGTCCCGGCAAACCCTGTGATGTGCATGAAGAATTTTCATTTATTAATGCCTTTTGAATATACAAAAGGGAACAATTTTGTGCCATTTCTGCAGTAGCACCTTGACGACTAAAGTCTTCTGACATCAAATCTTTGAAATCGTTCCACAGCTGCAACGGATCTGGTGGGAGGCAATGAATCATTAATAAGACAAATAGGTCACGAAGAGCTTTGGGCATATACGTTGAAGCTTCAGCCATGCAACGCTGCCATTCTCCAATATCATCGATGAGTCCTAATTTTCGTACTGCATCACGAAATGTAGGAAGTAGACAACCATTAACAGTCCGCAAAGATTCAAAGGACGTAGCGCCAGTCACTTGTAAAAGAATAAGTCTTAAATGGTATAATTCTATATTTCTAGGAGAAACGGGGGACATGCGACCAATAATCTTGTCCCCGCCACATTGCCTCTTCTTCCACTGCTTATTGCTAGAAAAAACATAGAAATTAGTTAAATTCTGATACTTAATATTACATGCCTCATTATCTTGTTGGTTAAGTTTAAACCATGCAGTTAATGTTGTATTATTTAAGGCTGTAGAGTCCAACCAAATTCACCTGATGGAAATAACAATGGAAAAACCATCGGATCTAAATGTTTTGATAACATATTAATACGCTGGAGACCTCCTACATTCTTAGGGTGAACAGCAAAATCTACGTTTGGCGGTAACCTACCTTCGTAATCTGCTACATACACAATGGCGACTTCATTATTATTAGATGGAGCATTATACCTTCTTTGGTCATCTAACGAAGAACGCGTAAAGAGTAGTTGAATATTCCGCATCTGGCCTCCGTGTTCTGCAACTATAGATTCTTCTTCCTCAACCGCTTCTTTCAACCTTTTGTATTGGAGAGCATATGGATTTACACGACGGATGACATTATCAATAGTTTCCATTATATTTTGTTGACATCTAAGGTTAGACGGATGGCTCATACGTACCCTGACTGCTTCATCCGCATCGTAAACATATAGTTGCGCATATGCCGGCACCTCTCCATCACTCTGCAAACTTCTAGACGTTCTATGATATACTTCACCTGAAATTTTTAAACAATACGGGCCTACACCTGGTATGTCACTTATTTGCACTCCGAAAGATGCAAATGCATTAGCACAGTTGTACTGCACATTTAAAATAAGATTTCGCATTTCTTCCTTCAGCATACACTCTTTGCCTAGCATTTTTACGTTCCCGCTGGTCAGCATTCCTTCTTTCACATTCCTCTTCTGTTATGTTTGACAGTCTACGTCTGGCATTTCTTCTTTCATATTGTGAACTCGAATCGCATTATCAAATTGCCGGTTTGTGATGTTGAGTCTTCCATCGGAATTCTGAAAAATAATAATATTTATGTATAAATACGGCACGTAAAATGACATTCGCGCCACGCGCTGTGAGACTTTTGAGGTTATATGAGAGACGTTTATGAATCTAAGGTTAAGTTCACTTTGCAGTTTAAATAAAATATAAAGCGTAATAAATGTTTAATAAATAAATGTTTTGAACGTTTATTGAAGCAAGATTAATGCAAAAACAATAAAAAGAAAAGCGTAAACGTATACTTACTGTCAATGTCATAAAGCGTCATTCTGTGGTATGACCAGCACAAAAATTCGTTGACTGCAATTACGTTGGCTGTTTTGAATACACGGATTCCACGAAAATATTTTAAAAAATCTATAAATTCCGATATTTTAATTTTCGATAATTTGGATTTGGATGTTTTTTGATATCAGTTTGTTCGTATTCCTATATTTTTTAATCTTTTTAATGTACTCTAAAATGTTTTTTTTTAAACTGGCAACAGAAATTATCAGTATGCAGAAACGTACGACATTGGTTGGAGTAATTAATATATAGATGCTTAGAAGTACATATTCATATCATCCCTATGGCTGTTCCAGAAGTGAAAGACGTTTCGTAGGAATCATTTCAACTACAAACTAACTAAGTAACCATCACGCCGTTTTCCCGCAGGGGTAGGCAGAGAGGATTGAACGCCACACTCTTCTATCCTGGCACACCACTTTTGCTTCTGCCACATTCATACATCTTCTCATACAAGTTGTATCTCAAACACATGTTGTATCTGGTCATGCCAGGGTTTTCGCGGACGCCCTCTATTCCTGTTGCCTTCAACACTCGCCTCATATATTTTCTTAACCATCTTTTTCTCGTTCACACGTTCCACTTGACCAAACCATCTCAGTACTCCTTTCTTTATTCTATCTACCACACTACAGCCAGCATTGCATTCACGTCTAATTTGTTCATTCCTTACTCTATCGACCAAAGATTTTCCACACAAGCGTCTTAATGACCGCATTCAGTCTACTTTCATTTCCCTTTTCCCAGACTTCATTATATCCAACATTAGGGTTGGCACTAGAACGCCATTATGTCCCGCTAGTCTTGCTTCCTTTGACAGATTCTTATTGGCCGTAATTGCATTTAGAGCACCATTAACTTTGTTTCCCGCAGTCACTCTCCTTTAGATATCATTCTCAGCCTTGCCGTCTCTACTAAACATACTTCCCAAATACTAAAAAACTCGTTCACTTGTTCTAAGCATTCATTGTTTACAATTACATCACACTTAGTTACTCTTTCTTTCTTTTTTCAACTACAAAATATTTAAAATTATTTGAATATACTAAACTGTGAATTTCCAAAATTATAGAATTTTTCTTTCGTTCAATAAATGTTTGATTTTTTCAGCTTCTAGTAAACGCAGGTCAATTTTGAAATGCAAACTTACAAATTTATCATAAAAATATTTATCGGATGCTCGACGGTCTAGTAGAATAGATGCCATAAACTTGGAGAGGTTTACGATGCTCTGTTTGAAATAAGTGAAGGAAATTTTGAAAATAGCTTAAGAAGTTTGGCAGCATGTCGGCAAAAAAATGTTGGGTTCGTTTGTGTGGTTAATTTAGTAAAAGTAAAAAAAAACATTTTGAATTTACCTAAAGCTCGAGTGTTAAGTGGATTATTTTTGAATACTCTGGATGTAATAATCACATCGGTGGATGAACGATTCTTTCTTTTTTCTTAGTATTTTCGAGTTTTTATGGAAAATTAATAGAATAAAAAATTATTCTGAAAATGAGCAATTATAATTAGGCATGTCAAAAAGTTCTAAACATATTCAACTACAAATTTCACAATGTTGACGATAACAGAATTACGTCTCCAGAATAAATTTTGAGTTGACCAGTTGATAGATTCATTTCCCAATATCACAATTTCTTTGTACCTTACAAACTATCCAACTATACCGGTGTCTGTTGTTATCGCAGAATGTTCGTTTTCAAAACATAAAATAATAAAAAAATATTTACCGACTGAGTAATCTTGCTATCATCTCAATAGAATCGGACAAAAAATAATTAGACCAGAATATTTAGTAAAACAATTTGCAAAACGTAGAGCAGAGAAAGTTAAATTCCCTTAGTTAAAATAATAATAAAAATAATAACAATCTGGTTCGTTCTGTGTGTAGCATGATGAATATGGTAATTTTTTTTATTATTTCTAAATTCAACTGGGTGAGTCTGTGAGAAAATATTTATAAATGAAACAAACCTATTAGGCCTAGTACCTAGTAAGGTCCAAAATGTTTTTCAACCAACATACGCAGTTAAGAATTCGTTAGAATTAGTCAATTATCTAAAGGATTTGGAAATCAATTTACTTCCGAGTATTCCAACTGAAGAAAGTAGAACAAGATACAATCATAGTACAAGATCCCGACTAAGATCGACCTTCACCCATCTGTTTACCGAATGAAATACATTTTTTAGCAATCATAATATATTAACAAACATATTGCGAACGGGTTGCCTGGCGAAATTAAGTCAAGCCTACCCTTAATTACAATTAATGTAATTCATGTTTTTTAAACTTTTTTACTCATTTGTTAACCAAACGAAATCAATATTGATTGGATTAGGAAGCATAAGGAACAAGAAACGGTTGGCTTGCCTATCTTTTTCAGGTCCGTACTACAGTTTGCCAGGTAAAAATAGGTGAGTTTGTACTATGTATTTACACTCATGTGTTTTCTTATTGAAATTTGTATTAAACTACAGATAATTTTATTACGAACACGATGGTATTAGGTTGCCTAAGTAAAATCGGTCAAGACTTGCGGTTGCCGCAATTTAAAACAGCGCTCAACAGAGAAATATTGCAAATATTCAATGCGATAGAGGTAGACGCAGCGTTGGTGTTGGTGAGGAGCTTGTTGGTGTAATGGTCATGACGCTCGCCTAGTGATCTGATGGTCGGTAATTCAAGTCCCATTCCAGGACACCAGCAATTTAGTCCTATTTTCATAGCACAGGTGTTTGGCTTAGTTTGAGAATAGTAATAATATTGATGCAACATGTGTTCCGTGTTCGGAATGAAATTATGAAACGTGGCGATTCCCCGAGCGTAGAAATTGTGCCGCGATTATACATGAACGAATTAAGTGCGAAAATGGCACATTTATAGTGCGAAATTCTAAATGTATCAGTGAATCGGCAAATTAATTGGTGTACCCATAAGTAATCTATTATTTTTGGTGTGGAATGTTTGCTTCAGTCAAGCTCAGTAAAGTGAACATGTAAAGACGTATTTTCTACGCAATATTATAATTTATAATCCGTGATCTTGTGACTTGTGACAATTAAATTTAATTTTTTTTATTACTCTATTGTAAAATGGCGGACAATCAACTAACTTAGAAAATTTACGTCATTGCATGCTGTTTCATTTTCTATCGGGTGTTAATGCAACGGTTGCAACAAAGAAAATTTGTGATATGTATGGAGATGTATTGAAAGTAAATAAGTGCCAACGTTGGCTTACAAAATTTTCCGGTGGTGATTTTGACTTGTCTGATAGCGATCGAAGTGGGCGCCCGGTAGGGTTTGACAATAACGCTTTAAAAACACCTCGAAGCATATTTTTCTTAAAAGTCTACCAACAAGATGGTAATAGGATAACGATGGAGACTAAATCGATTAAAAATAAAATTGAATGTAGTTAAATTCTTTTTTTGTTGCCACTTAAATAATTGATTACTTATAGGTACACCTAATAATATCGCCGATTCCGATATTATATCGGAAAAACCACGATATCGCCGATATATCGGTATCGGATGCATTCTTAATTAATGGCATTGTTTTATGATTAATAATGGTTTTTACGGCGCTTATATTAGCTTCACTTGCATGTCTGGAGGGAATCTCATAATCTATATTTCACCCGCTTTCCAATGTGAGTGGAATTGAAATTTTTCACACAACAATACATGATGACAATATATGAATCAATTATCAGATTCACTAATTAATCAATAATCCATCATAATTAATTATTCAAAGTGTGATATGGAAAATTTATAATTGTTTGTACCCTTGGTTACAAGCAATCTGATAGTAAGCTTGTTTACATCGAGACCTTGATTTGTTTAGGTGTTAAGGTTTGCTCTCACTCACAGCAAATATACTTGAAAATTTTAAAGAGTTTCTGATCGCTGATTACAGATAATGTACATTACATTACATTAAGATCTAATATTACATTGCAAAAAATTGATTACAAGATTCGTTAAGATTAAAAAGTAGAAAATTATATTACATGAAAAAATTTTTTTTAAGAAACTACGCTTGTATGTTTAAATGTACTCAAAATTAAAAAAATAATTTTCGGCCAAAAATTTTTTGCCTCACCCGGAAAATTAAAGCCTGGGCGTTTTCCCTCACCAACAACAGAATTCTCTAACCTATACCAATATCTTAAGCGTCACCTTTTATTTGGAGAGTGAGGCAAAAAATTTAAGGCCAAAAATTTATTTTTTACTTTTTGGTAGGTACCTACATAAGCGTTGTTTCTTAAAAAATTTAATGTAGTAAAGGAAATATAAATATAAATATAAATATAAATATAAATATAAATATAAATATAAAATATAAATATCAATAATAAATAAATATCAATATAATCGAACTATAAATATAAATCTAAATATAAATATAAATCTCAATATAAATATAAATATAACTCTCCCCTCTCATCTCACTATCCATATACCTACTACAATATACCAATCATACCATCTCCCTCTAAATCTCAATATCACTATAAATACGAAATAGAATATAATATAAATATAAATATAAATATAAATATACCTATCACTCTCCCTCTCCCTATCCATCTACGCTATACCTATACCCCTCTCACATCTACCATCTCATATCCCTATCCCTCTCCCTCTCCTCTCCCTCTGTCCCCTTCTTGCGCCCTTTCTTTTCCTGTGTCGGTCCCGTTTTTGTACCACAGACACAACGCAAAACATACACAAAAAAAAAACCCCCCCCCCCCCCCCCCCCCCCCCCCCCCCCCCCCCCCCCCCCCCCCCCCCCCCACCCCCCCCCCCCCCCCCCCCCCCCCCCCCACCCCCCCCCCCCCCCCCCCCCCCCCCCCCCCCCCCCCCCCGCCCCCCCCCCCCCCCCCCCCCCCCCCCACCCCCCCCCCCCCCCCCCGCCCCCCCCCCCCCCCACCCCCCCCCCCCCCCCCCCCCCCCCCCCCCCCCCCCCCCCCCAAAAAAAAAAAAACAAAAAAAAAAAAAAAAACGAGTTAACACAAACCGAAAAAAAAACCAGTACCACCCCTTTTTTTGTTTGTGTTTTTTTTTTTTATCAAAACAACAAAAAAAACAAACACAGACCACCCCCCCCCCCCCCCCCCCCCCCCCCCCCCCCCCCCCCCCTCCCCCACCCCCCCCCCCCCCCCCCCCCCCCCCCCCCCCCCCCCCCCCCCCCCCCCCCCCCCCCCCCCCCCCCCCCCCCCCCCCCCCCCCCCCCCCCCCCCCCCCCCCCTACCCACCCCCCGCCCCCTCCCACCCACAAACCCAACACCCCTCAAAAATCCCACCACCCCAACCAACCCCACCACAACCCCCCCCCACAACATCGCCCCCCCCCATCCACACCCACCTTTTTTTTTTGTCCACCCCCCCCCCCCCCCCCCCCCCCAAAGCCCCCTGAAAAATCCTCCGGACAAAAAAAAAAAAACGAAAAATAAATATTTGTCAAAAGTTATTTCACTTGTATTATTGTTTTATTTCACTACAGACTTTCTTGTTGCCACGAGACACGCTGATTCATGGATAAGCGCTAACCGTCGGTCGTTTAGTTTTATTTGTCAAGAAACGCTAATAAAAACTAAGCAGTAAGTAGTGAACGGCTTCAAACATTTCTCTGAAATGATTGGATCAACCTGAATTCGGCCTTTGAAGGGAATTAATTAAAAAAATAAATTATGTAATTTTTTAAAAATCAAAGAATTTATTATGGACTAAAAATTATCAAGGAATTAGTGCAAAAAAGTTTTTAAGATTATTTGCGCCGGTTTTGCCGCTGGCCGTCTCGCGAGAATTAATATTTTTTTAAGCCAGTTTTTGTCAACAATTTTATATAAAAACAAACCCGTGGCCGCACAGCCTAGATACATATCTATGTACATCTGAAGGCCGTGAAAACCTACAAGCAGATTGATGTGTTTAATTGTCCTTAGACTCAATTTGTTTAACTTGTACATTGGCATTGGTACGACGCGCAACTAACCTCTTTTCATAGAATTTATTGAAGTTAGTTAGTTACGAAGTTAGTTAATCTTACGCGGCTCAAGCGCTATTATGATTTAAACAGACCCACACTGGAAACAAGACAATCGGATATATAATTTATAAAAAGCACATGTGCAAAGCAGGGTACAGACGATATAAATACTTGTGAATTTCGATTAAATCTCGATCTATTTTGGGCGTTAATATTAATGAAAATGAAAGAAAACATTAAAGAAGTACCGATGCGGTTCCTGGTATTGGGAATTATCTGGTGCACGTGTTAATAAGTACAATGCCGTTATTAGCGCTTTTAATATCATGTTTATTGCGGGCTTCGTAGTGGAGTATATTGTGACTAAAGGTACCCAGGAACGGAGAGGGTAGAATGTGTGGGCTGCAGGTCTCCCGGAGGTCGTCACTCTCCCCAATGACCTCCTTCTGCTGCACTTCACAGCTTCCCGACTCCGGGTTAGTGAGGCGGGCTGTGCGCTGTATTTATGACTGTTAATTTATCTTAAAATAGTGCAAATTTAAATGCGTGCATTTGCCATAAAAACAATACTTATCAATGTGTTACTACTAACCGAAACACATATTTCGACGCTTTATTTTTTGTTTCCTTTTTGTTTCATCCGGCATTTCTCTGAACATGTTCATTGCACTGTAAATTGGACTTCTTCCCAAATAGCAGGCTCTTTGTATCTCTTCTTCTTGGGTCACGCAAATTGATTTGCATCAATTTTTCTATTAAACTTGGCCGATTTGTTTCCTGGGAGGATTTTAAAAATTTTAATCTTACATTTGAACATATTATCTGTTTCGAGTCAACATTGTGCTGCTACGAATATGCAATATTCATTTTTGATATTGTTTTCAAAATATTATTTTGCAGTAATATTTTTTGAATTACTTCATCACCAGCCATAAATAAAATGGTGATGCAGAATGATTTATTTAAAGAGCAGTAATAGAGTAATGTTGTACTAATTTGACTCGATCGGTACTGCTGAATCTTCTAATTTTTTCCGAAATTGAAATTTTTTGATCAATCTTTTGAGTTAGTAAACTAGTATTTTGCCAAAAGCAGAGTCCGAAATATTTTGTGATTCCTAGATATATCATTTTGGTCACTTCTTTGAAAATTTTACCACCTACATATACACAGGGTTATTTGGAAAACATTATTAACCTAGCAGGACTATATTCTTGCCTTGATTATGCGTCGAGAATGTTAATGCAGCCATGACCTAATATCGATAGTTATGGAGATGTGCGACATAAAAGTTTGCATTTTTTTTTTAAATATTTCTAACTTATTTTTTACAAAACGTTGAACTATCATTACAGTAACTTATCGATTTCGAAAAATTCATTCGTTTCAATACAAGTTAAATAAAATGATAAAAACCCTGCAAAAATTCAAAATTTGTTGACGGGACACTTGAAAATGAAAACACGTAGGTATCATATTATTTCATCGACAGTGATTTAAAATTTGGGCTTTATTGGCCACCCCGGTCAATCACTGGGTTCTGTATATATATATATATATATCTCGATACGGTAATAGCTTGTTAATTCAAACCCCGATAATTAAAAATTCGTCATAATTTGAAATTTGCAAAAACACAAGTCCCGAAATGATAATTTCATATTAGATTAACCCCGATAATTCGAAAACTCTGGTAATTCGTAATTTGAAATAATTTTTAGACCCTTGCACCATAAAGTAGTACCAACATTTGAGGTCACATAATAATTTTTTTTAAGAAGTTACAAAAAAATAATTGTGCACGCGGATTTTTAATCGCGCGCACCCGTGAAGGGTGTCCTTTATGTGTTTTATGTCGCGTTGTATATTATGTCGCGACCCCTAAAATTGGGGAATGTGCGCGGATAGTTTAAGTTTGCGACGTTTGCGATAATTCCTTGTACAGTAGACGGCAAACATCTTAAAAATTTTCGACGTAGTGGGGGGAAGTTTGCGCGTGTACCATTCCACCAACGAGACCCAAAATTTGTCTTCTGCGCGTTCCCCCACTACGCCAAAAACTTTCGAGAACTTTGCCGGCAACTGTACCTAAACACTGAAATTGTTTTACACGTTTTGAATTCCTCTTTAGTTCGACTATTTTTTCTTATGACTGTGTAGTTGAAATGTTTAATTTTATTTGAAAGAAGTTGTTTCTGACTAATTATATTATTTCGCATATTTATTGACATTCCTACATATTATTAGAAATATAATACTTTAGTTATTAACTACACCTGTTGAAGAGAGGTACTCCTCCCCAAACTATAAGTGACGTGATAAAATAACTAGACGTGTGTGCAGTACGATGCTTAGTTTTAAAAATGTTGGAAAACACCTTGCCGTTTTTCACTGTAGATGGAGTACCGGACACACAAGGTTTTTAATAAAAATAGAAAATAAATGTTTTATTTACAAACATAATATTTTTATTCAAACAATCATAGGTAATAAATATACATTCACATAAATCAACAATGACAAATATTATGTATTTTTTAACCTCTCCAAAACGAATCAGTCATTGGCTTAGTTTTTGGTTCCATTAAAATTTGGCTTCTGGTACCGGACAAGTATAAATTCAAACCCTTAATTATGCATCGAGACCGGACAGGACCGGGCATATGAAGGTTCACAAAAATTTGAAGTCACACAATAATCTTTCATTAATACAACAACACTCTGGGACACATAATCATTATTATCATCCAAATAAATAAACTAAAGTAGGTGAATATAAATGAAATGTTTTTTAACTACAGAAAAGAATCATATATATATTCATATTTGTGAAATTGTAATTTTTCAGAACAAAGTTCTGTGAAAATATTTTAAATCAAATTAATTAATCAATTAGAAAGACATACAGAAAAATCTAATTCTCGAAAAATATTAGGTTACTACTGGGATACGAACCCAAGTCACCTCCTTTCCGGGGCCGGTGCTCTGACCACTAAGTTATAGCAACCCTCTATGTTTCCGTGAATATATCGACCTTATATGTAGTTTTTATTTATTTTTTATTATTTGATTAATTTTTATTTTTGTCCATAGAGCAATCCACTTTTTTTGATACGGTAGTTGAAATTACTTTGCAATGCCACCGCTAGATGGAAGCCAGAATTAATTGAATAATTCATTTTATTTAGACATACATTTATACAACAGATATTATATACATTCAAGAACACATTCATATTTGTGAAGTTGTAATTTTTCAGAACAAAGTTCTGTGAAAATTTTTTAAATCAAATTAATCCTTGACTGAGTTTTTAAAAAAAATAATACTTAATATTTCAACATAAAGTTGCCGATAATAACAGTCTCAAGAAAACTTTAAAAATATTTACAACGATCACAAATATGGGGTATAAAGGCAAAGGCCAACATATATTTAAAAATGTTTTGAATGCAGTCACTAAGGATTATAATGCATAATATAATAATAATAACATAAATAGCAATATAAAATGTAGTGAATTCTAGATTTTATGTATTTATTCCTTCCAAAATCACATTTCCTATAAATATATAGGCTATGTTTCCTGTAAAATCTCGAATTTGGTTCATTATAAATTAGTAATTCTCGATGACTGCATTCGATTTTTTTGGATATTTCTGCCTTTGCTTTTATACCCCACAAATATAGATTCTGAATAATCAAGGATATTTGATAACGATAACGTTAACGTTAATTAATGTGTTTATTAATTGTGTGTAATTTTTAAACATTCACAATACTTTCTTGATATTAATTAACAATATAATTGCAATTAAATTGTTTATTGTCTTTGAAAAAATTAAGTAAATAAAGATTTACTTACCCTATTTGTTTCATCTGTTATGTTTTATTGCAACAAAACCTACCTTACCTTGAAAATACCTAATGACACGAAGGTCTCGCGGATTACTGGGTTTTTCTTTTGCAAATAAATTGTTCTATATGTATCTAAATTATATTATTAATCTATATACCTATAAAACTCAATGTCTGTATGTCTGTCTATCTGTCTGTTCTCTATTATAATCTATACAAATCTACACCGTTTGTCCGATTCGATTCAAATTCTGCATACTTACGCTTAAAGACTTGGCAGGTAACATAGGCGACATTTCCCCTATTTTTTTTACCCCTTCCCTCCCCCTGATATATTTTCGATGCAAATCTGTATCGTTCGTCCGATCGGACTCAAAATTTGAAAACTTATTCTTTAGGACTTGGCGGGTAACAAGGCGACATTTCCTCCTATTCTTTTACCCATTCCCCTCCCCCTGATATATTTTCAGTTAAAATCTGTACCGCTCGACCGATCGAACTTAAAATTTGGAAATTTATTCTTTAGGATCCGGCGGGTAACATAGGTGACGTTTCCTCCCTCTCCTTATACCCTTTCCCCTCCTCTCGATATATTTTCGATGCAAATCTATACCGTTCGAATCGAACCTTTGTTTTCCCCCAACAACCCGTGCAACGCCGGGTACGAACAGCTTAGTTATTTAAATAAAATTTAAAAATATTGAAATAAATAAAACCCATGTTGCATTCTAAATACATTTATTATTTATAAAGGTATTGTAATTTACAGTCATTTAAATAAGATTTTTCTCATAATTAATTTGGATTAATATTTAATATTATATTGGATATGTTAAATTCATTTTAAATATGTAAACATACATCAATTTGATTTAAACATACATCATACAACAGTTTCCAGAATTTCTGCAAAGTTTTAATCAAATTATTTGATTTGTATCAAAGCGAATGAATTCGTATAATATTCAAGTATTAAGTCGCTTATCTCTAAATTTATTAATATTTTTTACAAAATCTGTTAAAAAAATTACGGTTCATATTTTTCAAATGCAAAGCTCCTAAATGGCTGTGAACTAAGTCTTTTAATTAATATATTATCAATAAAAATAAAATACTTTGCATAAAACCACTATTTATTGAATAATTAACATGTTTCAATGGTCCCTCCAACAGGATACAATGTATAATAAAAATAAAAATTATAAGTAAATACATTAATAAAAAAATAAAAATAAAAGTGAGTTGTATAACAAATTAGGAACTAATGTGAAAATATCTTTAAACCCGAGGTAAGATATTTTGCTATTATTAAAGAATTAAAAATAATTATTATCAAATAATTAACAAGTAAAAATATTAAATTAGGTTAACAAATCTTATCACTCGGTTCAGTATACATAAAACTAGCGACACTGATGGTCACAAAACCATCGATGGTCACATAAAATACACAAGTCAAACTTTTGGTCAAGTGGCCGATCAAACGTGGTCAAGTGGCCGTTTGTAGATTTAAAAAAATCCAATGGATATTAATAATATTGATAAATTTTTAGATTCATATTTTTAAACATGCTCTACTAAAAGTGTCCACAGTCTGTGTCCTCTAGTATAATATGGAAACGCAGTTAGGGTTAAAGTCAACATATCCGTCTGAGCCCGGTGGCCTGGGAAAGTCAGCACGAAGAAGCCACTTGACACTCCGGGTCTTCTCAGCTTCCGTCGGCAACTGCTGCGAACAAATATCTCCAGGTTAGTGCAATTTTAGGGTCCCAAACGAAACGAAGAAAAGGGTAATTATCGGGTTCAGATAACCGC
Source organism: Agrypnia vestita (assembly GCA_016648135.1). Taxonomy (NCBI): domain Eukaryota; kingdom Metazoa; phylum Arthropoda; class Insecta; order Trichoptera; family Phryganeidae; genus Agrypnia; species Agrypnia vestita. The sequence goes on along the minus strand of JADDOH010007854.1, from coordinate 19,563 downwards.
CTACAAGCGGGAGGCAACACTTCAAGAATAAAGCGAGCGTCGGTTTAATGGCATAGACTATTAATATGTCAGGCTCTTCGCAAGTTTGTCCCGAAATAAATAGTACGAAAATATTCCACGCTAACAATTCCAACACAACGCTTGGCGGGTGAGAGGTGGGGGGCTTGATCCCTCTGCTCGGCCGAGGGTAAAGGGAGGGTACATAAGAGGAAATATACTTACTCAGGTCAGACGGGTGGCGAGGAGGCCGGCTGAGGCTGGTCCGCTGCAGAACGTCGCCAGGAGTCGCTAGGTATCTGCTGCTGCTTTCAGCAGCCGCGCCCTTCCCCGTTCCGCGACTCTAATACTTCATTATTCCGACTTTACTTTTTTCTCGTAATGTTTCGCTCAAAAAACTCGCGCTAATCTTATTTTCAAAAGGAGTATTTCTACTTTTCGAGATCTTTTACATCCGTAGACCTGTAGACACTTCCTACTTAAGTACCGTATATCTTTAAAATGTCAACTACCGAATAGAGTGATTTAATGAACGCCAATTCAAATTTCACAATCATTTATTTATTATTGTGCGTAGTGCGGTTCTTGCAGAAAGTTTCCCTCATTGACTGATTTGAAGCTTGACCATTGGAAGCAGCAACCAGGCTCAGCAGCCGCCTCTGCGACGACACTGAGACAATTTTTCATATGACTGTTCTGCACTGGCACTTTGCGCCTGCGCCATATTTACTGTTTTTTCAAAATGTTGCTTCCGCCGCTGGAGACGTGTCACACGTATCCTCAAACAGCACTGCAAACATCTCAACACTATAATTTTTAAAATATACGTTTCCGAGTCAACTCTTATAAAAGAAAATGTGAGAATAATCAGAAAAAATCTATGTGCGATGTATTTAGTTCTCTGGGAAAGACAAATTAGAATTTAAATTGTGAGGAAATGGCACTTTATCATTACACATTGCGTAGACAGGCACTGGGTTTGTATCACTTTCAAAGTCAAATAGGTGGATGCCTAGGGGCTGAATCCATCAGAAGCGACGAATTTTAATACTCGTATTTCACCTCGCGTATGTTGTGGCTCTTTCATCCTCCGAATTTCTAAAAACTGTCAAAACGTACAATTAAGGTTGATCTAACAAATTTTGTGACACAAATTCTTTACAAAAATGAACAAATACCCTAAATATGGGGTCTCAGTGAATTAAAAGACTATTAATAAGTTAATTGTTCGAAGAATATTTTTTCTTCTGAATGAAGGTTTGAACTTTGTGATGACATTATTATTAAAATAAAACACAAATCACTTTGTTTTCACCACTTTATTAGATATAAAATCTACATGTTTCGAGAACGATGTTTCTTCTTCAGGATTGTTTGTGTACTAAAATTGAAAAAGATAAACTATGCAAGTGTGTTGCGATGAAGGGGAGGGGGAGGGGGGGTCGGAGGGATTAATTATGGAATGACATCGGAAGAGGATGGAATTTTAAGTGGAAAAATATTCTGGCGTTTTATATAGGGTTTATATAAAAACAACACATCATCCCTGATGATGGACCCTGCAATGGAATCCGAAATGTCAGCCAGAAAGGTCGTAATAAAACGGCATAATACCCCAAAAGACATAAACCATAAGATTCTGAGTGGCCGTGAAAACCTAAGAACATTCTTATGATTTAACGTTATTATTTGATGTCATATTTAGACAGAACTATTTTAAGTTCAATAAAACAACATTTAAACAGAAAGATGGCTTAGCGACGGGAATCCTTTTCCAGGGAAGGGGAAAGCGAGGGGAAGCCCTTTAATTGTAGTTATTTTCGTTAATAATTTATAACAATTTTTTTAATAGTGGTGCACATTTATTAAAAAATGTATTTTGTTGGAAAACATATGTTGACGATGTACTTTGCTAATATGGTTAGGGACAGAAAGACAATTTATGCCTATAAATCTCAATGTCTGTTCTCTATACAAATCTACATCGTTTATCCGATTCGATTCAAATTTGGAAACATATTGTTTAGGACGCCGCGGATAACAAATGCGACATTTCCCCCTCCCCTTGATATATTGTCAATGGAAATCTGTACCGTTCGACCGATCGGACTCAAAATTAACATACATATTCCCGACGGAAAAAATAGGCCATATTTCTTCCCTTGATATCCTATCCATTCCAGCCTTGATTAAATTGAAAAATTGTTTTAATTATAGGCTTTGGACAATGGAACTTTTTCTCCCTCCACAAATTTCTTTTCGAACGAACAGCTAGTAGATTATATTTTTAAATTTTCTCAATAAATTACATAAAAACATTCACTTCACATTAGAAATAGAACATTACATACAATTTATATTTTACAGTGAATAAAATAGGATTCAATATTTTTTGAAAAGATACGTATTCAGATATCATAATACACAATTCAAATTCATCGAATCATCCCTTTTCCCAAAAAATCTCGGCGTTTCATAAATTAATCATATTTCCTTTATCTGATCTTAATTATACATCTGGATGAAACCGTATTAAACAAACAGCATATAATTATAGTTATTCTACTAAATTAATAGATAATTTATTAAATAAAAATATTAAACAATACATTTACCCCAAGGCAAAAGATATAAATAAAGAATGGCGTGAATTTTATTTATCGATAATAATTTACTTATCAAAAATAATAACTAAAAATATTACTAATTCAATTCAGCCGGCCTTTTATACGAGTAACAAATTTAAAAAAATACATACTAAATTGCAAAGACAACGATGTTTCTACCATGAAATCAGGAGTATATAAACTTAGTAGTAACGATTGTGATCATTTTTATATTGGTAAAACGAAAAGAATCTTTGAAACTAGGGTTAAATAACACATCAAAGCTTTTACTAGCAATGTTGAGTGGGATTTTGCAAAACAATTAACAGATTGTGACCGTAAATTTAATATTAAGATAGGTTTAAAATTTTTACATACTATTTATAATATCTCACAAATAAATAATCTATAAATACTTGAAATTAGGAAAAGTGTTAATATTAATATAATAAATATAATAAATTACCAGACAAAATTTGTGCACAACCCACTATTGAATATTTTTCGACTTAAGATTCTACCCCTTTCCGATAACATTCCATAATTAACACCTCCGACCTCTCCCCTAATCGACCCTTCACCGTAATACACTTGCATGGTTTATCTTTTTCAATTTTAGTAAACATACAATCTTGAAGCAGAGAACATTGTTCGCGAAACATGTAGATTTTATATCTAATAAAGTGGTGAAAACAAAGTGATTTGTGTCTTATTTTAATTATTAAGAAGTATTCATTTAATATTTTCAAACCTACAAGATGGATGGATATTTTTCTGTAAGTTTTTTTCATTTTACTTGACTTGAATTTTAAACCCCATTCACTTACAAAATTCATAACATGTCACCCCTACGAATGTCCAACGTTTTGCAGAAGATAAGAAGAAAATAAAGCGGCATGGCCATAATTACATCTAGAGTTAATAAGCCCTACCTTCTCTGCTACTGTACTGCACTACCGGGAAGTGTCCCAGCTCGGCTGCTATATTCAGTGCGGTATGTTTACAGATGTCGCGCTCCATATCATATATCATGCATCACAGATGGCGCAGTAAATTTCAAAGGGCAACCGCATCTAGTTTTAAGTCCTCGCCATACAAAAATAAAACAAACAACTCATGCCTCAAGATAGACGAGTTTGGGTCTATCCTCAAGAACTACTGAGAAGAGGGTCATGTGAAGCTCAGATTATCTGGAAAAATAACAAAACATATCTCACCAACTGGACATTATAGAAAGTGCAAGTAAAAGTGAAATGTAAAGGAAAAATTACTTTTAATATGAAATGTAATAGAGAATTGAACTACAACGAGTTGAATAAGAGGTTCCCAGGAAACTCTTACACCTCCGGTTATATATTCTGAATAAATTATTAAGTGATAAACTTGCAGCTAAGTTAGGCTAGCTGAGGGCTAGTTGTGGCGCAGAAGAGTGGGGCGGATGCTCGGGGCTGTGTGGTGTGGTGGTCTGAAAACAATAATGAATATATTTTCAACTAGACCTTGCAGGGAGTAAGTGCGATAGAATTATATTGTTTGCTGTCCATTATAAACATTTAAATACGATAGAGGATGCGTTGATAATAAATCAGAGAATTTGCGGATTGCCAGGATTTATTTCACTCCCAGGAAAATCTTAGACATTTCAGATTGTATTCTGGAAATTGTTTAATGTGATAAACTTACAGCTGAAGTTGGCTGGCTGAGGACTTCTAGTGGCGCAGAGAAGTGAGGCAGATACTAGGAGCTGTACAGTGTGGTGGTCTGAAAACAACAAAAAATCCAAACATTCTTTTACTCACACTCTTCTATAAGCGTCTGCCTATGTAGTCGTGCACTAGTAGTGCTGGTATTGCAAGTTGAATTATTAGAAATTTTTTTCTGACTTTCTACCTCTAAAGTATGTTCGTGTTTAGAAATGGCGATCGTTTATGTGTTGAAATAATAAGTAATATAAAAATATAATTTAACGGGGGATTTCTGTCTGAATTAATAATGCCGGGAAAGTGCCTAATATAATAAAGTGGGAATATAGTATATAGTATATATATAACTTGACTTTCAAAACAGCAAACGCGTAATTCTGAAATAATTAGTTCATGACACGGCAACGGTATAATTAAGTAATGTTAAGCCAGAGACAGCTCGAGAAATACACATTTTATGATAGCTTGTCTCGAAAGTGTTTATCATGAAGGACGCATAATAACATTCATAAATTAAATTAGTAATGGGTAAGTATGGGTGGGGCCTGATTTATGGTGGGGAATAGGGGTGGAGTTTGATGGATTTTATTTAATTGGTTATTAATTATGTTAGATTTCAGCAAGGCTGCCCAACCTTTTAAACAGTCGGGCAAAATTGACGATTCAAAAATCTCAGGCGGGCCACTGACTACTAACGGTTCCCATTTTTATTACTTTTGTTAACAATTTGAATTAAGCCTTAATTACTAAGGTATTGTTGAACAAAAAAATGCAATATTATGATATAGTCGTTAATTAAAATAATAAAATAAATAACATCTTCTGCCAAATAAAGAACCAAAATTAAAAAATCAAAATCTAATTAATTAACTGACTAACTAACCATCACGCCGATTCCCCGCAGGAGTAGGCAAAGAGGATTGAACGCCACTTTCTTCTATCCTGGCATACCACTTTTGCTTCGGCCATATTCATACATCTTCTCACACAAGTGCTACGGTTGTTAAGGATTTTAACAGAGCCATCCTCAAATACTTGTAGTATCTGAATGTCGGCAGAATAACTGATTATATACAAATCAAACTGACTGTAAAAAGAATCAAAAGAATTTTAATTTTTTTTTTATACTTTCAAAGTCCTGGAATCTGCTTTCAAACGACTGTAATAAACGTCTAATTTTAAATTCGTACTTAGTATAATCGATAGTGGCAATATTGAGTTTCTTTCTCAAATCTTTGAGTGTGGGAAAATGGTAACTATTTTCCTTGGCTAAATTAATAATAAACAAATTTAATTAAGCTTTGAATCCGCTTATTAAAGTAATTATAGTCGGAAGTGAACAATCTTTGCCTTGTAATTTAAGATTCAAAATATTGAGATAATTAGTAGTAGTGTCAAAAAGAAATGCAAGATCACTCAACCAGGATTTATTATTAGCGGGCCACTTATAATGCGTTCGCGGGCCACATTGTGGCCCGCGGGCCTGGGGTTGGGCCTTGTTCTAGTGTGACAGACTTAAAAAGTTAATTATAGCGATAATTGACTACATTCCGAAAGGTGAGGCTTAGGTATTAGGAATATAGACAACTTATGGTTCATATTAATTTTTATTTATAAGAACAAATTTACAGTCGCCCATTGTAATCAGTTTTTTTTATTCCTGATCTTTGACATGGCTTTTATATAACAGAATATCTGAAGAACGTTGATTGGACTTTTTAATTAGATAAAATACATCTTTTCCGCTTCAAACATCCATTCACATGCACGTATACATACATATGTTATAGAAAAATAAAGAACTTCGCAGTATTATACGTGACAGATAGTGTAGTGAATTTCATAAGCCAACCGCATCCAGTTCTCATTCCTCGCCATATAAAAATAAAACAATAAATAAATAGAAAACAAAAATTACTTAATATATGAAATAGAATGGAGGATTGGAATATCACGAATTGAATTAAAAGTTCCCACGAAGCTCTTGGACCTCGCTGGTTTTATTCTGGAAAAAATATTTAAAAAAGTTAAAAACTTACAGCTGGAGGTAGGCAGGCCGAGGACTACTAGTCTGAAAACAATATTAATTATGTTATCAACTGGACAATGGAGAGAGTAAGTGCGATGTGCTGTGGGGGCTGTGCAGTGTGGTGGCCTGAAAACAACAGTAAAAATCTCATAAGCTTGGCGTTGCAGAGAATAAGTGCGACGGAATTATAATATTGCTGTCCTATATCCTAATAATACACTAAAAATATGATACAAAATGCGTCGATTGTTAAGCAAAGATTTGTGAATTGACGGAATATATTTAATTCCCAAGAAAATCTAAGACATTTCTGATTGTATTCTGTATAAACTTTGAAGTGATAAACTTACAGCTGAAGGTAAGCTGGCTGAGGACTACTATTGGGGCGGACGATTTGGGGTTGTGCGGTGTGGTGGTCTGAAAACAACATGAAATATTGTATCAACTGGATATTACAGATAGTAAGTGCGATGGGATTATACTGTTGCTGTTCAATAAAAAACACAACATATGAGAGAGGATGCGTGGATAGTAAATCAGAGAATTTGCGAATTCCCAGAATTTATTTAATTCCCAAGAAAATCTATAACATTTCAGATTGTATTCTTGATAAATTTTAATGTGATAAACTTACAGCTAAAGCAGGCTGACTGAGGACTACTAGTGGCGCAGAGGAGAGTGGCAGATGCTGGAGGTTGTGCGGTTTGGTGGACTGAAAACAATAATGAATTTCTTTTCAACTGGACTTTTCAGAGAGTAAGTGCGGTGGGATTATATTGTTTACTGTCCATTAAAAACATTTAAAATATGATAAAGGATGCGTTGATAATAAATCGGAGAATTTGCTAATCGACAGAATTTATTTAATTCCCAAAAAAGACATTTGAGATGGTCATCATTATCATCATTCTTGGCATTACAACCCTTGGTGGGTCTTGGCCTCCGCAATAATTTTCCTCCACTCATCCCGGAATAGTGCCAGCTCTCTCCAGTTTCGAAGCTCTAAGGCAGAGATATCTTTGAGGACGTTGTCACTCCATCTTAATTTTGACCTTCCTAAGCTCCTTTGCCCTATCGGCCTTGAGTTCAATAGGGACTTTGGTGCTTGATGCTCGGAGATTCTCTCCACATGACCCAGAAATGACTTCATTTCAGATGGTATTCTGGATAAATTTAAATGTGATAAACTTACAGCTGAAGGTGGCTGGATGAGGACTACTATTGGGGTGGATGCTCGGGGCTGTGCGTTTGGTGGTCTGAAAACAATAATAAATATCTTATAAGCTGGGCGTTGCAGAGAATAATAATTGAGATGAAATTATAATGTTGTTGTCCATTAAATACACTTGAAACATGATGAAGGACACGTGGAGAGAAAATCAGGAAATATACGAAATTGTCAGAATTTATTTAATTCCCAGGAAAATCTTAGATGCTTCTGATTGCTTTCTGGACATATTTTAATGTGATATACTTATAGCTGAAGGTGGCTGTCTGAGGACTACTATTCGGGTGGATGCTCGGGGCTGTGCAGTTTGGTGGTCTGAAAGCAATAATTAATATCTTTTCAACTGAAGAATAAATTATAATGTTGCTATCCATTAAAACTACTTTAAAGATGATAAAAAATGCATTGATAATGAATCAGAGAATTTGCGAATTGCCAGTATTTATTTAATTCCCAGAAGAAATTTGAAAAATTTCTGATTGTATTCTCGATAAATTTTAATAAACTTACAGCTGAAAGTAGGCTGGCTAAGGACCACTAGTGACGTAGAGGAGTGTGGCGGATGCTCGAGTCTGTGCGGTGTGGTCTGAAAACAATTATGAATATCTTTTCAACTGGACCTTGTAGAGAATATGTGCGATGTGAGTATTATCTTGCTGCTCATTAAATACACTTAAAATACGATAGAGGATGCGTTGATAATAAATCGGGGAATTTGCGAATTGCCAGAATTTATTTCATTCCCGGGAAAATCTTAGACATTTCAGATTGTATTTTGGAAAAATTTTAATTTCATAAACTTACATCAGATTGCATTTTCGAAAATTTTTAATTTGATAAACTTACAGCTGAAGTTGGCTGGCTGTGGTCTTCATGTGGCGCAGAGAATTGGTGCGGATGCTAGGGGCTGTGCAGTACGGTAGTCTAAAAACAACAATAAATATCTTAAATGCTGGGCGTCGTAGAGAACAAGTGCGATAGAATTATAATGTTGTTGTCCATTAAATACACTTTAAACGTAATGGAGAATGCGTGGAGAGTAAATCAGGAAATTCGCAATTTGTCAGAGTTTATTTAATTCCAAGGAAAATTATAGACACTTCTGATTGTTTTCTGGACATATATTAAAGTGATAAACTTACAGCTGAAGGTGGCTGACTGAGGACTTATCTTGGGTGGATGCTCAGGGCTGCGCAGTTGAGTGGTCTGAAAACAATAATGAATATCTTTTAAACTGGACCTTGCAGAGAATAATTGCGATGGGATTATAATATTGCTCTTCATTTTATACACTAAGAATATGATAAAGGATGCGTCTATACTTTATCAGAGAATTTGCGGATTTACAGCATTTATTTAATTCCCACGCAAATCGTAGACATTTCAGATTGTAATCTGACAAATTTTATAGTGATAAACTTACAGATGAAGGTAGGCTAGCTGAAAACTGCTATTGGGGCGTATGATCGGGGCTGTGCGGTTTAGTGGTCTAAAATTAATATTATAAATCAATATTTAATGAACTGGACATTGAAGATAGTAAGTGAGATGGGATTACAATGTTGTTGTTTATTTAAAATACTTAAAATATGATAGAGGATGCGTTGACAATAAATCAGAGAATTTGCAAAATTTCAGGGTTTATTTTTTTCCTTGGAAAATCTCAGACCCTTCTGATTTCTGTTTTCTGGACATATTTTAATGTGATATTCTTACAGCTGAAGGTGGCTGGCTGAGGACTACTATTCGGGTGGATGCTCGGGGCTTTGCAGTTTGGTGGTCTGAAAGCAATAATGAATTTTTTTCAACTGGATTTTGCAGAGAATAAGTGCGATGAAATTATAATATTGCTGTCCATTAAAACCACTTTAAATGTGATAAAGGATGCATTGATAATGAATTATAGAATTTGAGAATTGCCAGTTGTTATTTAAATCCCAGGAGAATCTGGGAAATTTCTGATGGTATTTTCGATAAATTTTGAAGTGTTATCACAAGTATACTTACAGCTCAAAGCAGGCCGGCTAAGGACCACTAGTGACGCAGAGGAGTGTGGCGGATGTTGGAGTCTGTGCTGTGTTGTGGTCTGAAAACAATAATGAATATCTTTTCAACTGGACAATGCAGAGAATAAGTGCTATTATCTTGCTGTTCATTAAATACACTAAGAATATGATAGAGAATGCTTCGATAATAAATCAGAGAATTGGCGGATTGCCGGGATTTATTTAATTCCCAGGAGAATCTGAGACATTTTTGATCGTATTCTCAATAAATTATAAAGCTATAAACTTACGGCTGAAGATGGCTGGCTGAGGTCTTTATGTTTCGTAGAGAATTGGTGCGGATGCTAGGGGCTGTGCAGTGTGGTGTTCTAAAAGCAACAATAAATATCTTATATGCTGGGCGTTGCAGAGAATAATTGAGATGAAATTATAATGCTGTTGTCCATTAAATACACTTGAAACATGATGAAGGACGCGTGGAGAGTAAATCAGGGAATTTGCAAATTGTGAGAGTTTATTTAATTCCAAGGAAAAAATCTTTGACATTTCTGGTTGTTTTCTGGACATATATGAAAGTGATAAACTTACAGCTGAAAGTGGCTGACTGAGGACTACTATTGGGTGGAAGCTCGGGCTGTGCAGATTAGTGGTCTGAAAACAATAATGAATATCTTTTAATCTGGAACTTGCAGAGAGTAACAGCGATGGGATTATATTGTTGCTGTCCATTAAAAACACTTAAAATATAATAGAGAAAATCAAGTAAATTTCAGATTGCATTGTGGATAAAAATTTATATGATAAACTTACAGCTGAAGGTGATCGACTGAGTACTTCTAGTGGCGCGATGGAATCATAAAGTTGTTGTTCATTAAATACAAAATTCTCTATCAACGGATAGTAAATCAGAGTATTTGCGAATTGCCAGAATTTATTTAATTCACAGGAAAATTTTAGACATTTCTGATTTTATTTTAGATAAATTGTAAGTTGATAAACTTAGAGCTTTAGGTAGGCTGACTGAGGATTACTAGTGTGGTGGATGCTTGGGTCTGTGCTATATTAAGGTCTGAAAACAATAATAAATATCGTTGCAAAAAATAAGTACGATGGGATAGTAATATATATTTTTAATTTTTAATTTACTATTTATTTATTTATTTCGTGTAATTTTATACATATAAATTAAGGTAGTTCTGATGCAACTACCAGTACATTTTTTTAAAGATAAAACAGAAAGACTATACATTAGAAATTAAATTTATATATTGCAAGTAAGAAATATAACACAAACACAAGAAAGACTACATATTATAAATATATTTTTAAACATTATAAATAAGGAATAAAAGACTCCGTACATCGAATGTTCAAGCTCCAACGTTAGAAAACCGATACATACATTCGATACTCCACACAGCTTCATGAATATTAGTCTTCCGAAATTGGTATATTACGCACTCCGTCAAAGTATTTTCAGCTACGCCAAGTATTCATGGGTTAGTGCGGCCCAAACCATAATAGACCCTTCAATAAATATTGCTGTCCATTAAGTTTTTTGATCGCGGTTTTTTCTGGAACCGTAATCCCGGCGCTTAAACTAGTCTCTTACAGTGTTGGCAGATAGTTCTTAGTAAATATTATTTATACAAAAATAATAAGTAAAAATCATCATATATGGACAATGTGGTTGCAAATTGAGTTTGAGGTTTTCGCGAACAGAGGTTCAAAGGAATCCTAGGCATACATTTTATATCTTCTATTTTTTAGTTACTTGTCGGTATGTTTTTACAATTACTCATATTTAAATACTTACTTACTTACTTACCATCACGCCGTTTCCCCGTGGGGATAGGCAGAGAGGATATAGCACCATACTATTCTGTCCTGACACACAACTTTTGCTTCGTCTACATTCATACATCTTCGCATGCAAGCTCGACGGTTCTTCAGGCTTCTAACAGGACCATTTTCTAGTATCTGGTTAATCTGGTCATGCCACGTCTTCCGTGGTCGCCCTCTCTTTCTGGCGCCGTCAACACTTGCGTCATATCTTTTTTACCATTCTTTCCTCATTCATTTGCTCAACATGCCCAAACCACCTGAGCGACCATATTTTTATTCTCTGTATTATGCTACGATCAGCTTTATATTCATTCCTAATATCTTCATTCTTTACTCTATCATACATGGATTTACCACACATACGTCTAAGGGACCTCATCTCCACTGCATTCAATCTACTTTCGTTCCTCTTCTGCCAGCTCCAGGCTTCACTTCCATACATTAGTGTCGGTACCAGAACTCCATTATGTACCGCCAGTTTTGCCTCGGTAGACATATTTCTATTAGAAATTATTGCATTCAAAGCACCGTTCACCCTATTCCCGGCAGTCACTCTCCTCTCTATATCTTTCTCAACATTCCCTCTTCTATCGAACATACTTCCCAAGTACACAAACTCATCTACTTGTTCCAAACATTCATTGCCTACTAGTATTTCACACGTTGTCTTACTTTCCTCCTTCTCGAATACCATTACTTTTGACTTCTTTACATTCATAATAAGGTCACTTTCCTTGCATACATCATACATCCTGCTAACTAGACTTTGTAGGTCTTGTTCGCTATTTGCCATTAATACCGCATCATCCGCGTACGGTAAACAGCATACAATCAAATCACTAATTTTCGCTACTATATTCATACATTCCAGTTCTTTCACACAATTATCCATATACAAGTTGAACAGCCATGGAGACATTACGCAACCCTGTTTGACACCTTTTGTTATATCAAACCATGGTGTGAATGATCCATTGATTCTTACATACGCAGTACTCCCCTCGTAAATGGATGCAACTGCGTATATAAGTTTACTGTTCACCTTGTAATCAGAGAGAACCTTCCATAACCTTCCTCTTATAACCCTATAATAAGCCTTTTGCAGATCTACAAATGCACAGAAAAGTTTTTGGTTTTTCGCTGAAAACTTTTCCGTCAACACTCGTAGAGAGAATATCTGATCCATGCATCCTCTTCCATCCACAAAGGCTCCTTGCACATCCCATACCTTTTCTTTCGTCATCGACCTTACTCTTTCTATCAAAATTCTTCCATAAAGTTTGCCAACCGAGCTTAAAAGGCTGATTGCCCTGTAGTTCCCGAATTCCAATCTCGACCCTTTACCTTTGTAGAGAGGCATGATAACTGCTCTCCTCCAATCCAAAGGGGTGTGGCTCTCCTTCAAACATTTATTAAATAGAGTATGAAGCCACGAAATCACTGATGGGCCACCAGCCTTGATATATTCGGCAGCAACGTTATCATACCCCACAGCCTTACCATTCTTCATATGCTTTATTGCACACTTTATTTCTTCCACACTTATTTCGCTGACTTCATTTTCGTCATTCATACTTCTCTCCGTGAGAATATCGACGGATTCCTCTATTACAGCCTCCTCGCTCTCATACGTTTCCTGGAAATAATTCATCCATCTATCTTTTATTCCATCTTCATCCATTAACATTTCTCCATTCGCTGACTTAATAGCTTTCATACTATTGCTTTCCGTCCCACATCGAGATTTTTTCACCTCCTTCCAGAAAAATTTGGTGTTTTCCCCAAAATTCTTAGACATTTTCAAACCTTCCTCTCTTTTCAGCCGCTCTTTCCTTTCTTTCACACCTGCTTTTACTATTTTCTTACTCGCATTGTATACATCTTATGCCCCCGCGTATTCATCTCCACTCACTGTCAGAAGATGGAGCCACGCTATTCTTTTTTCTTTCACTAATTCTTTTATGTCATCATCCCACCATGCATCCCCTTTCTTCTTTCCCTGCTTAGCTGTTCCACAGACTTCCTTCGCTGACTCGCAAAGGGTATTTTTAAAGTGATCCCATGCATCATCTATCCTAAGATCACTCACCCTCCTTACACTCAGCCTTTCAACAATTTTCCTTTCGAACTTCTCCCTTAAATCGTCCTTTTGTAGATTCTCTTTTTTGATTCTAGACGGAGCCGGTACAGTTCTTTTCCTGGATCGCCAGCCTTGAAACAAGTTAATTCTTGAGACTACAAGAAAATGGTCAGTTTCCATCTCGGCACCCCGAAATACCCGAGTATCAACCGTAGCGGCCCTTAGTCTAGAATCAACCACAACAAAATCAATAATCGATCTTTCATTCCCTCTCTCCCATGTATATTGATGGATTCTTTTGTGATCAAAAAAGGTATTTGAAACAAAAAGATTCCATTCCAAGCATACCTCAAGCAAACTTTTACCATTCTAATTCATCCTCTTGTCACCATACACACCAAGGGCAGTCTCGAAGCCATCTCTTCGTGTTCCCACCCAGCCATTCAGATCACCTGCGAAGATAATTCATTCATTGCTTCGTTTCACGTTCATTACATCCCTAACATTCGTCCAAAATTTATTTTTCACTTGGTTCTTTTCAGAATTAACGGGGGCATAGCCTATAACTAGAAACACCCCCGTAACTCCAATTTTGAACTGGATCCACATTAGTCTGGCACTGACAAATTCATATTCTCTCATACATTCCACCATCCTTCTCGACAGCAGCGCTGCAACATCCTGGCACACTCGGTCCGCCTCCGGCACTCCGGACCAAAGCACAAGCACGTCGTTGTGCTCTAACTCTCCACAGCCTTTCTTCATACTTTCGCTTATACATAAAATGTCTAGATTTTTGTCATTCATACTATCACACAGTTCATTTATCTTCCTATCCATTCCTCCCCTGATATTCCACACTCCCACTCTGCACTCTATCCTCCTCTTTGCGCCATCTCCCCGGGTAATGCGGCATGGCTGATTGCGAGTCTCGCCGATACCTACATGCATGACCCGGCCACCTTCTTCTACTTAACCATTAGAGCTCTACACTATCCTACATCCTATTATCCTACAACCCCCTAATGCTTACACTTATTCATATCAGAAAAAGTTTTAAACACATATTACACTGACATACTTATAAACATAGCACAGTAATTTCACCTACAGACTGAATTAACTTATGTATTATTGTCTTTTTGCACACAATTCCCTAAGATACGTAGAACAAGTACAGTTATTTCACCTAGTAGACTAAATTACATATTACTATCGTCTCATTGACTTTATTGTCTCTTAAACTCTGTTTCGGTTCGGTGTCAGTTGTCCTTTGTCCACTATTTGGCCAGTAGGTACTTGTCATCTGTTCGCCAGATGTGGCGAAGCCGTAACAGCTTGGGTTGCCTCGTCGGTCGGTCGGTGCTCCCTGTGCTGGGATGCTGGAATACGGTTTGTTTTGGACCAGCACTTTGGCGCGAATTTTGAACTACGCCTGCACTCATTCGCCATGTATTCACTATAATATTATTATTTATTTATATTTAGGTACTTTGCCCACTTGTCTATATATTTTCTGCCATTGTGCATTCGTTAAATAAATAAAATACCCTATGCGTATACTGCGCAGTTTTCTACGTATAAATGTTCTTGCAGGTAACGCCTTCGCTTTCGCATTCACGCACAATAGATTATTATTATTCATACATGTTCCAAAATAAATACTTTATGATTTTTTTTAATACACATGTTTTATTTTTAACTTTGTAATATACACACGTGGGGGCGACGCCTTGATTACACCACAGTATTCAGTGGATAGCGCTGAATCAGCATTACGGGTCCATTAACCAACATTCGAATACCGCAAGGTCAGCGGTTAAACGGTTTAAACGAAAAATTGATTCGTTTCAAAACAAGTTAAATAAAATAATTACAACCCTGCAGCAATTCAAATTAGAATTTTTCCGATTAGAATTGAATGGTTTTTACAATTTTATTTGACTTGTGGTAATGGGAATGAATTCTTCATATTCAGTATAAAATACTTTAATGATAGTCAAACGGTTTACAAAAAATAAGTGAGAAATATTTAAAAAAAAATCAAACTTTGATGTAGCATATCTCCCTAACTATTGATATTAGGTCGTGGTTGCTTGAGCATTTTATACTTCTAATTAATGTAGAAATCTACCTGTAAAGTATTGTGGACTAGCTCTGTTATCTACAGTATATTAATAATTACAAAAAATGAAAACATTACGTAATGAGCCCACCACAAAGTACTTACCATTTGAAAAGTGTCGCACTCCTGGGGCGTGTCCCGGTCAGCTGCGCCCTCATCAGGAGCTCGGAGTCTCGGATCTTCCAAGCGGATCTCCAGTATGCAAGGCGGTGTCGGGGGTCGCGTGAGGCAGCTGGCGAGGGAGCGCGCGTCATGTCAAGGGGCCAGTCAGCTGTCGTCGCGCAGGGGCGGGCGGTCGACTTGAGGCGTTTGAAAGGCCCGGGTTATACCAACGGTTGGACAGGCAAGAAACCTTTCAGAAAAAATCGCGCAATGTTATTTACTCCCGAACGGCTGGAGATAAAGTGGTACCTCGGCGAACTTTTTTGTAGAACTCTGAACGGAGAACATAGTGACAAAAAAACAGAAATTTAACACTTCCAACTGCGTCCGTTTTGGCAGCGTTTCCCGAAAACAAAAGACTTTCTCACTGTATGCACAATGTAATTATACTGCCGCTCACTCTCTCGGAGATAATGTTTCCCGCACGTGTTGTGTGCCACGGGAAGGTCACGTGACGCGGTGCTGGGGAGAGGTGTATCGTGAAATCCCGGCGGAGTGATATATCACTTACAATATACTTTTTCCAGAATATCTTTTTACACAGAATGTATATTTCATAAAAAATTCCGCAGATCGACAGGAAATGGTCTCCGCACAGTTTCATATTCGTTACAAAATCACAAATTTTTTCGTCAAAACCGATTTTTGCACTACAGAGTAATGTTATTTATATTATTCGACTGCTTCAAACGGGTAATCCCTAGTTAGTCAATCGAAGTGTGATACAATACAAAAAATAGGATAAAAATCAAAATAAATAAATTATTATTTCCCTCCCTTCATGCTTAAGTACTGCACTACCTCGATGCGTCCCCACAGTTTTGCTACCTGCAGCGCGGTCACGCCATCATTATTTTTCTTGTTTATATCCACTCCCTTCTCTGCTAACCACTGTACGACCGGGAGGTGTCCCTCCTTGGCTGCCCAGTACAGCACTGTCCAGCCATCATTATATTCCTTGTTTATATCCGCCCCTTTCTCTGCTAACCACTGCACTACCAGGAGGTGTCCCTCCAGGGCTGCAAAGTACAGTGCTGTCTTGCCATTTTCATCCAGCGAGTCAATACCTCCTTCCTTCTTTTTTGAATACTGCACCACCGGGAGGTGTTTTTGCAAGGACGCCCAGTTCTGTGCAATACCGCCATGTTTATCTGCCGATTTAATATCCATTCCCTTCTCAACTAACCACTGCACTAGCGGTAGGTTTCCCCTCTTGGCTGCAAGGTGCAGCGCAGTACATTTATTGACGTCGCGAGCCTCCAAGATCTTGATTAAACATTTTTGGTGTTCTTTCGTGCCCAAACTACCGATCAGAAGATTTACAATCTCCGTATTACTTTCCATAGCGGCTACGTGAAGTACCGTTTGTTGCGATTCATAAGTAAAAAATCGATTTGATTTTTCACTCCAGAGTTTCTCAATATGTGCAGCAATGTACTCTAGCGCGGAAGGCGGTACCGGCTGCAGCTGGAGGAAATTATTCAAAAACATTCTAATGACGTAGTTAGAGGGCTGCAGTAAGATATCCAATAGTAATAGCTCTACCATGGGACCCCAATTAAGCCAACGAGCTTCCATACGGAGCCAATGGACAATTACATCGGCGCAGAAGTACTCCGCCAGCGTGCGATGTATGAACTCAACGTCCCTTCCGTCTCCGCCCGACTGAACCAGCCCAACTCTACGCAGTACATCTTGTTGGCCATAAGTATTCTCGTAGTCCTCGTAGAATTCTTGTGCAGACTGAGGGAAGAGCGTGCGAAAGCCTAGCTTTCTGTGACACTTTGTGAAATCGGTGACGATAGTTCTATAAATGTAATCATCTTCATGAACATTCAGATGAATTTTCCCCTTACAGTAAATATTGTATTTAACTTTGATAAATTCCTTATACAGCGAAAATACGTTCTCTACTTGAAAGGCGGTTCCCGATTCAGTTTGTGACGTAACGTCCTCGACCCGTTGCAGGAACACCTCCGCCAACATGCGCATCTGCAAGGGCACGCCCATGAAGTTCTGGATGTCTCCCCCGAGTTTCTTTGCAGCTACGGAGAACGCATCTCGCGCGCACTTTTCAAGCTTCTTGTCTCCGCAGCTTCCCGGCTCCAGTAGCAGGTGTGAGCGCCAAAAATTCTCAAGGTAGTCCCGCTGTGCCTGCTCTTTGATTTTCTCAAAGGTCACAGCAATCGTAGATAAACCATCCTCGAGAAACTCTCTGTCATGGAACCGCGTAGTTATCCGTATTATGGCTTTGGTTTTGTTTTTTAAATATTGTAATATATTTAATGCCTTCTTCTTAGAGGAGTTGTCTTGTATTTCATCAAAGCCGTCGAATAAAATATAAAGCTGCCTCGCTTGTTGGTTACGTAGACAAATATGCAACAATTTTCGCTGCCAACTATCATCGATTAGTTCTTCTAGCAGTTCTAGCTCGGTGAGTACATTGTTTGATGGATTTTTAAAATATTGTAAGTTTACCCATATTACCCAAGCGGTGCGCATCTGTCGGGACATACTCGCCAGACTAGTGGACTTCCCCATGCCCGGCTCATCCGCGATGATTACCACTTTCTGCGTTGAGGCACCCAACTCCTCCTCAGTAACCGCGTGCCCGGTACCAAGAAGCACGTGTGGCCGAAGACCTTCCAATGACCCCTGCGAACTTTGCCACAAAAACCGCTCGCCGTTCTCCTCAAGCTTCAGCCAGTGTACTGGCTTTCCGTAATTGCATTCCCCGCCCGAGGGCGCTGTGAGAATGTTTTTGTTTCTTATAAATTTGTCTCTATCCGATTCGGAGACTGCTAATGAGCACGCGAGACTCTCTTTGTTGGCAGCGCCCTGGAAGATAAATATATCTCCACTCCTACTCAGCGACGCGTAGTTTTTTAACCGAAACACTACCTGATGATGAAACCGCCTTGTCATATAAAAACTTTTATGATAGATCTGTTTAACGGTTGAAGCTGTTGGAGGGTCGTTTGTTTCGACCCAAAACACTTTATCATTTGGATTATCTAATATGGCTCGTTTAAATCTTTCCTCCCCGGCTGACCCCGTCTCCAGCACCCAAATGACTCTGTCGGCAGCTCCCGAGGTGGCTTCCGTGAGTCTTCTTCTCAACTCTTCTTGATGGTAGCCGCTGACCACCAGCAGGCCGCCTGACAATACAATTCTGGCCAAGTTTTCCAAGCCCACGCCTCTCTCAATTGTGGAAAAATTTGCTTTACTCTCAATAAAATTGGGGCATGAGTTTTTCATTTTTATTATATATTTATCGCACTTAAGTATATTTTTAAGATTTGGTGAGTCTATGAATCTATTAATGTTCGATGAAAAATTCTCGAAATTTTGTTCTCCTACAAAATCTGCTATACTCAAAATTGTACAACCCATGTCCAACATTTTCTTTTTGAAGATTTTTTTTTGCGAGTTTTCCGTCAAAGATATACAAGAACTTTGAATAACCGGGAAACCCTCAATACTAAAAGAAGACTTGTAATCACATACAAAGATAATCTTTTTAATGTTTCGAAAGAAGGGTTTAATTATTTGATCACTTATATTTGTCGAATAACAGTCAATCACCCATAAATTATTGTTGGAAAAATCCTCTGGGAGGTTTGCAATATCAACAGCTTTGATTAAGTTGTCAATATCTTTCCAACGCAGAAATGTTTGACATTCATTGTTTACTTGACGGCAAACACTGGCCAACCTGAGCATTTCCAGATTTCCGTCTTCAGTCTTGATTTGCCAGAATTGGTGCTTAGATTCTAAGAAGG